>CP139509.1:42563005-42785814 GCA_021014915.2 Artemisia tridentata subsp. tridentata | reverse complement strand
ATGTTTTACGCAAAATATTAATCACGATTATTTTTTATTAGGAATATGAATCGGAAGGTATTGACTGGAAAAAGGTGGAGTTTGTAGACAACCAAGGTTGCTTAAATGTCTTTGAAAAGGTATTATTACTATGCAATACTACTTTAAATTTGAAAATGATTGTTAAATTTGTTCTTATATTCCGTTACATTATTTTTTTTTGCAGAAAACTGCGGGTCTAATATCTATACTAGATGAGGTTTCAAGCACATCTGAAGCCACCGATTTGACCTTCGCCAACAAGATAAAACAACACTTAAGTTCCACTTTACAATTTAACAATGAAAAGGCAGCTTTCAAGGTTCGACATTATGCTGGGGAGGTTCAATACGAGACAACCGGGTTCGTCGAAAAGAACCGAGATACACTGCAGTCTGATACCATCATGTTCCTCTCATCATGCTGCAAGAATTTTTTAACGAGTGAGTCAGATGTGTCTGATACGGATAAACAAAGCGTTGGGACAAAGTTTAAGAACAAGCTGTTCAAATTAATCCAACGGTTGGAAAATTCAAAACCACATTTCATCCAATGCATAAGACCGAATGCCAAACAACTTCACGGAATGTATGAAAAGAATATCGTCTCGCAACAGCTCACGTGCGGTGGAATTTTCGAGACCGTGAAAATGTCAAAATCCCGATATCCTAAACGTATGACACATCAAGAATTTTCTAGCAGGTCAGTTAAAAAATTGGTACTTTTGAAGCTTTATTGGATGATTAAAATTTATTTAATGGATTATTAAAAGTATCTGCTGGATTATTAGGTTTAGCTGCCTTCTTCCGGAAAACAGTCGTTGTCATGATCCGTTGAGTGTATCGGTTGCTATTATGCAACAATATAATATTCAGCCGGAAACATACCAACTTGGGTTTACAAAAATATATTTACGAGCGGAACAGATTAGTGTATTGGAGAAATTTAGGCAACAAGTTATGGAAGGCATATACAAAGTGCAAAACAACTGTCATCGGGGCAGAATTCGTGACTTCCGTGAATTAATGTCTAGCGCCGTCACACTGCAATCATGTAAGAAAGTTGTTGGAATGTTTCTTCTTAACTCGTTGTCATTAACTCATAGTTACAAATTTAACAATTCAATTTCTTGCAGTTGTTCGTGGTGAAAATACAAGGAAGAGACGCAATGTTGTAACAAAACCGAGTCACCAGGTTGCACCAAGATCACTTGATCGTTTGAAGGCAGTCATTCATATACAATCAGGTACACCTCTTACTATATACTTTTTTCCCTTCTTTTGAAGTTTAATTTATTACATTAAATTATCTTGTACGTCATATTTTTGCAGTTACTCGTGGATGGTTGGCTCGAGGGTATTATAAGCATTTACGCAGGTGGAAAATGTCAGCTCCCGACACTTCAAAAACTGGTCGAAAGTCTTGCAGTAAAGTTACACCAGAGGATCTTCCAGTTTTGCACTTGAATGTTGAAGAGCTAAAGAAGCTAGTTAAAAAGCTGGAAGTATCCCTGACCCAAAAAGAGCACGAAAATTATGAATTGAAAGAACAAGTACGACAATTCGAAACACGGTGGTCAGAACAGGAAGTCAAAATGAAGTCGGTAGAAGAAACATGGCAAAGGCAGATGTCTTCTTTACAAGTGAGTTTACCCTTTTACCCCCTTCATACCTAGTTAGCCGTTACACGTTGGATTAGTATTGGTAAAACCACTGAACTTTATAATTTTTAGCGGTTTGAGCCTTAAACTATTTTCTTGGTTTATTCTTTTCGCGATTATTACCATGATCAATAAACAAGTTAAGGGACTTAATGTTGGCTGGTTGCCATAAAAAAGTTAAACAAGCCATTGTATGAACAAGTTTAGCGGTTAAACAATTAAAATGGTGAAAGTTAAGGGGCTTTATTATTATTAAACCCTTACACTTTTTACACAATCTTAATTTGGGTTTAACGATGCAGAAGAGTCTGGCTGCAGCCAAGAAGACCCTTACTGTAGACGAGTCAAGGGATGAAATATCAGGAACTCAAAATCCCAGTATGTTGGATCACTTATCAAAGGACTTTGAGCAAAAGAGACAGAATTTTGATGACGATGCAAGAGCCATTATTGGGACAAAGTCAGGACATATGTCTTATTCCAAGCAAATAGAGGAATTTAAAAGGATAAAAGACAGATTTGAGATGTGGAAAAAAGAGTACAAACATCAATTACGGGAAACAAGATCTAAAATTGTAAAGGGTGTAAATGGCGAAGGGGCTTCGGATAAAAGAGGAAAACAATCCTGGTGGGGGAAATTAAGTAAGAGATACAAGTGAACGAAGAGCAAAACGCTCATTTGTTAAGACCGCGATAGGGAATATGACGTGTTTGACTTGTGTGTTCGAGTCAACATATGAGTAAACCCCCAAGACACGACTACACGAGGAAGCTAGTTGGTCAATGGCAGGATTACCGAGCGGGATGAGTTTGTGTAGGTTTTGGGTCGTGTACTTTCGCCCTTATATGAAATCCAGTTTTACATATATCATATAATGTAAAAAGTGTTGCAGTTTTGTTTGGAAATATGGATTTCAGGTGTTATATAGATCATATGAATTATGAAACTAAAAATGAATTGTGAAAATTAATAGAAAATATATCATGTGTTTGCATTTCATTTAGCAGAAGAAGATATAAGATATAAAAATAGTTTGTTCTTTTTTGTTCTTTTTTGTAATGAAAAATATTAATTACCAAAACAAAAATAGATTAATAATTCAGGAAACAACTTTTGTCAAAGTTATTGAAAAATATAAACATGACTTGATGATTATAATTAGGGCTGTAAACGAACTGAACGTTCAGTGAACATTTCATGAACCGTTCGGTAAAAAGTTTGTTTATGTTCGTTTATTTATTAAATGAACGAACATGAACAATATTTTACGATCGTTTAGTTAAATGAACGAACATGAACAAAAGTCACGTCCGTTTATTTATGTTCGTGAACGTCCGATTATGCGTTCTTTAACGTTCGTTTATGTTCATTTATTTATTTATGTTCGTATATCATATCTTTTAATTGTATAATTTTAAAATTAGTGTGTTTAAACAAAACAACACTTATAAAATAATATTAGATGCATAATTTAATAAAGATTATGTTTGTTTATCTATGTTCATTTATGTTCGATCGTTTATGTCCGTTTAGCGTTCGTTTAGTGTATTAATAAACGAACATAAACGAACATGAACAAGTCATTTTCTTAATAAACGAACATGAACAAGAAAATTCGTCCGTTTAAGTGTTCGTGTTCGTTTATTTGTCCGGTTAAAATTAAATGAACGAACATGAACAAGACTCCGTTCGTGTTCGTCCGGTTCATTTACAGCCCTAATTACACTTGTAGTTTTTTTAACAGAAAATATAAGATATAAAAATAGTTTGAAACTTTGAATGCATAATTTGTTATTTAAAAAAAAAAAAAAAAAAACAAAACTTGTCATTTTGATTATTTTTTTCAAAATGTGATTTTCTGCTTTAACTGCATTATGGCTCTATATTTCTGACTGTTAACATGTAAGATATAAATCATTTATGTGCCGAACTTGTGTTACATATATTGAAATCGTACCTTTTTCATGTGTCCCAATTATATTTTTCGATGATACGCTTGTTTTACACTATTTCAAATCACTCTGCTACACTTATTGCCTTTTTTATATCTTAAGTAAAATGCCGCCTTTCATAAAACTAATCTCAGAAAGTGTTAGTTTACGTTTTCTTATTCACAACTTTCGTAAATATTGTGACAACTTGTTCCTTTCATATTCATTATTTAAAAAAAGAATAAACTTTACTTTTTATTTAACCAAGGTTTTTCTGAAAAATACTAGTAAAATATTTGTCAAATATAATTAAGGTATCATAATATCAAAATAATTAAGAAAATGTATTCAATTTTAATTTTTTTGTCCAATAAAAGTAACTATTACATTTTAATCGTTCACATGTTGACACGTGTCAACATGTTATTAGATAATTTCGTAAAAGTATTTTTACTGCAGAGGAAATGAAAATTGATAACCTTTGTATCATAACTTAAGTAGAAATGGACTTATAGTTAAATATTGATGTTTTTTTGCATAAACCCCTAACAACATATTCATTTCATCACCAGTAAGCTTATATAGTTACCCGTGTATTTTAAGTCTAATGTTGCTTCTTGAAAATTCTTTTTGAAATCTTGAAATGTGTAAATGGGCCCGCCCTTTACACATATATCACCCTCGTACAGATTTTCTCTTCTTATGTGTAGAATCAATGCATAGTCTTCATCATTGCTCGAGAGTGACTGTGAAGTACTCTACACCAAGGCTGTCAAGATCGCGATCTCACGTGGGATCGTTTTTTTCTTTGCAAGATCGAGATCGTAGGATCGGATCGAGATCCTACGATCCTACTGTTGAAGTAATTTCTTGCAATCACTTCGGACAAATAAGAGAGGCCTTTCGGTTGAACCAGCTAGATGTTCTTCCGAGAGGTCTGTGTGTCGATCCCTTCGTCTACTGGAGATCCTTCGGGTATCTGCACACAACAGCACGCGTTAGGCTCGCCCCGGGTGTTATCCCAAGACCCACCTCCGGCGTGAGAGTCAGTATTTGATATCCGTGTTATCCCAAGACCCACCTCCGGCGTGAGAGTCAATATTTGATATCCGAAGGGTTATGAACAGTAGTATAAAGTAAATGCTAATGAATTAGTTAGTTGAGAGTAGCAAATGAGCTGGGTATTTATAGTGCCCAGCCTTGGTACCTGAAATGGCGGCGCCGGGTTTTCAGAAAACATGTCCTAGACATAATCCCGTAAATCCCGGGGCGGCGGCGACGGTGTCTGCAGCTGCCATCTGTCAAGAGATAACGTCACTTGTCCTGTTGTTGACAGCTCTCTGTCCGAACGATCTAGGTGTCTCCCGGCCATTGCCGGATGGTCTTGCTTCTTCCGGTCGTTCGAACGAGTTAAGCCGTCCGGACACATACACCAACATGTCCCCCCCAGTATCATAGTATTGGTTTCGCCAATAGTGTGATACTCTAAAAAATTTAAAGTCTGGCTCTATTAATTCCGAAGGGTTTGGGTTGTTCGGAATCCGATGGGCTGATGTCATACATAAACTGCCAAAAACCATTATTACCTCTTTTTAAAGATAGCCGCCATTTTTACTGGGGCTCTGAGATGTCGACACGTGTTCACGCACGCATCGCACGAGTGAGGAGATGCCACCTCACCCGCTGACAAGGCATGTCGTTTCGCATTCTTTTCCTCGCCTATAAATAGCGTCATTTCTACGGTTTTTTACTGTAACACCCGTTTCTCATGTATTGGGACCCCACCCTTGATGAAGTTGACCCGAGCCTAAGTATGTTTGACTAAGAGTATGTGGTTGTCTAAGGGCAAATGGTTATAGTGTTAAGTGTTAGTCTGTTATAGCCTAGATGCGGCGCATCCAGGAAGTTACATGCGGCGTATGGTAGAATGGAAAGTAGAACCGACTTGTTATAGTCCATGCGCCGTATTGGAGAAGGAGATACGGCGTATATAAGGGGTAGCATGGATGCGGCGTATCTATGCAGATAGATGCGGCGCATCGACCTTAAATAAGCAGAATTGACAGAATTGCCCTTGTAGCTAGAAACTTCCCCATTTATCTATAAGTTTCCACACTCTCCTGTAAAAGAGAGTGTGTTTCCTGTGAATGTCGAACCAAAAGAGAAAGAGAGGGAAATAAGATGGGATTTGATATGTGATGTTGATGGTGAGGATTGTAATTCCCTAGCAAGGATCCTAGCATGTTTATCAAGTAAGTAATGATGTTTAATTAGAGTTTAATTGGTGATTAAGAAATTAGGGTTTGTAAACCCTAACTTGGGATTAAAGGGTAAATGGTGTTTTAAGATAATTAAGAGGTAATGATGATTATGTGATGAGTTTATAATGGGTTTAAGTTAGTAAATGGTGGGATTGATTATCATATAATCAATATATGATTATATGATGATTAGAAGTGTTTAGAGGTTAGTTATGGTTGTATTAATCATGATTATAGTTAATGATTATGTATTATATGTTATGTATGATCATGTGTTTTAGGATGCGTATGAGGATGATGATGATGTTGAGGATATCGATGATGATGATATTGATTATGTGCTTAGCGTGGAGCTAAGGTAAGTAAAATGATGATGGCATGTATTATATGGATGTCTAACATGTATGTGTTATGTGTGTTTTGTGGCAAGTGATAAGAGATTGGATATGTGCTTATGTGCTAGGATGAATATGATCTAAGTGGTGAATTTGGTTGTGATGGTAAGTTGATGTTAGGTGTTTATGCAAGAATTAGAGAGCGGAGTAGCTAAGTAAGTGTTTGGAGATATGTGATGCTTATGTGTTTGATTGAAGTATGATGGTATGTGATTATCGTTTTACTTACTAAGCGTAAGCTTATTCTTTTAGTTGTTAATGTTTTTGTAGGCTTAAGTGTGGAGGAATGGAAGGCTTGGATTGTAGCATAAGGATTTGGAATGGATGTGGAAGATAACAAGCATTAGGAGCTAGGTAGAATACCGAGCTCGAGTCAAAGTTGTACCCCGAGAGTCTATTTTATGAGTCGTATAATGTGTGTCAAAGTCGGGTAACGGTTTGGGGGTCTAACGAGTCGTCAAGTGTGTTTTAAGGGTTTATAGCGAATGTTTAAAGGAGCGTTTGGATTTAAGCGTATTTGTACCCATTTTGGGGTCAAACGGGTCATTTTCCGTGTATTATGGTTTGTTATAGTTTTGAATGCTAAATGAGTGTTTTGGCATAAGTTATAATGTTGTATTGAGGTCAAAATGATTTGTGGATAAGAGTTGAGTTTATGCAGGTTTTCCTGCTGATGTTCTGTCTAAATTGGTCGATGCGGCGTATCTAATAAATTAGATGCGGCGTATCAGAGGTTTAAGGTGATGCGGCGTATCACTTCAGGTTGATACGGCGCATGGTCTCTCAGTTTTGATACGGCGTATCCCTCAAAAGGGATACGGCGTATCGGTGGTCATAGAAGGATTGTCTGGTTGTGTTATAAAATGGTGTGAAATGTTTTGAAGGGTTTTCGAGTATATGTCCTTGCAAGTACATTTAAAGGGTTAAATGTTATAAGTCCTGGTTATTAAATGAAGAATTTGTATGAGTCAGTTTTAGTCAAACGTTTCCGCGTCAAAAGTTTTTAAATTTTAGTCTAAACGGGTACGGGGTGTTACAACTTGGTATCAGAGCTTCGGTTTAAGTGAATTAGGTTTCCTTTAGGTTGCCTAGTCTTAAACCACTCGTAGACGCGTTAAGTTAAGTTTGAGATAGGCGAGCAAATATTTTGTAAGTTATAGGATGTGAATGTTGAGTTGAAGTGAATGATGTGATTGCTATATGGGTATAATGATGGGGACTTAGGGATGTGTCTTATGTGATATATGACGTGGGAGACTTGATGTGTGAGTGATAGGATTACCGTGCACCTCGGGCTGTCTCGGTAGTTATTATACGATTATGTGATTGTGTGCTATGGTAGTTAGCGAGGGTGAATAGGTGTAATAAGTTGTGTGGTGGGTTATAAGAAATGTGACTAAAAATGAAAGTGCATGGCTTGTGAGCTAGGAATGACCAAAGTATGGTCTTATGAGTAGTTATACTTAGTGTGATGATCATTAAAGAGGTATTAGAGACGGGTTAGCGAAAGTCAAAGTATTAGGAGCATAAGTATGAACATGTGGTAACGTTGAATGTGTGTGGTGAAGAAATGAAATAAAAATATATACATAATAAGTTTGTGATGAACTTAGTTACAAGATGAGGAAAGGCATAGTGATTGAGTAAATAGTGAAATAGAACGAAACTTCCTAAGTAATAATAGCTAAAATGAGATGAATATGTATGAAGCTAAGGTGTTGTCATGAAATAATTATATTACGGCTAAGGCGATTAGCTGTAATCATTAATAAAAAAATGAGCGTGTTATAATTGACGATCTATGTAAGGTCTACATGTAAAGGAAGCGAGTGAGACTAAAAGAAGAGAGATAAGATATGGAAATAAAAATGTGATGGATTAAAAACGTAAGAAAGAATGAGAGGAGTATGTGTGAGATAAAGACGTTGTCTTGAAATTATCATATTACGGCTAAGGCGATTAGCTGTAATCACCATAATGAATGCATGAGTTTCGGTTGGTAAAATGTGAGAAGTCTATATGTAAATGAGTCGAGTGGACTAAAATGTAAAGTAAGAATGTGAAAATGATTAATGAAGGCTAAGAATGCAAGAGGTAAAGTAAAGATGTGAAAATAACTAAAGCGGATTAGGAATGTAAGGAGTGTGTATGAGATAAAGGCGTTGTTCTGAAATTATCATATTACTGCTAAGGCGATTAGCGGTAATTACTATAATAAACAAATGTAATAATGTGTGTGTGGTGCTTATGACTTGGATCCGTTGTTAAGGTGATAAAGTGTGAATGTAATGATCCTTCGGGATGAATGTTAAATGTGGTATCCCTCGGGATGACCAAGTAAAGGAATGTTAAGGAATCCTTCGGGATGAATGTTAAAGATCCTTTGGGATGAAAAGTGTTGCCTTCACCGGCAAGGGGTTGCCTACGTCCATGGCATATAAAAGTATCCCCATGATGAATGTGATAATGTGAAGGATCCAAGTCTAAGAAGAGTAAAAATAATGTAATAAAAACAATGAGAAAATAATAAAAGTTAAAAATTGGAAATAGGAGTAGTAGTGTTATGTCGGGAGTGCATAACCATGAGTTTATATTTCTTGATTTACATCGATTGGGACGCCTCTCCATGTAAATGAGGAATTATAAACGAGTGGGCTATGTGTTGCCGACATGGCACGAGTAGGGTTAGAGAAGTAGAAAGTGGGAGTTTAGAGTTAGTTAGGAATGGTAAGGACTAAGATAGGAGGAGTAAGATTAGAGCATGACTTGTAGCGAGAATTTATATGAAACCTATGTTTTGAGTGTTAAGTTTAAGTTGGCGTAACCGAGGAATTGTAATGATGTTTCAAAATGTTATGATACGTAATTGTGCAGTGGTGCGAAAAGGTGAGTAATGAAAAATAGTTGATGATAAATGTCATGTGTAATGTAACGACAAATGTTAAAGTGTGATGCTACAAAGCTAATTCATGTAATATTTCTATAAGCCTTAAAAGGTGATCAAAATGACGTGAAGAAAGGAGTGGAATAAATGAGAAAATTATAGAGGCGTAAAAGGAGTGATTAAGTAGTGTAGATAGGACGTGAAAGCATTAGCCAAATGTAATTATGTAAGGTCAATAGTGCGAGTTCTTAAGTAGCAAGAAGTCAAAGAATGAGAGTAGAGGATAAAGCGAGTGAGATGATGATGTGATGGTAATAGGGCGGATTAGAATGATGATTGGCGATAATAAGTAAGTCTGATATTATGTAAAATCTAAGCTAGAGTTGTGTGGTATAGAAGTAAGCGGGGGTAATGTGGATTAGGGCATGAGATATGCTATAGTATGCATAGAGTTGCAAAATCATTGAGATCGTTGCACTAAATGAACTAAGAAATAAAGTGTTAAGAATAAGATGAGTTGTGAGACTAAGTTTAGGTTAGAAATAGACGAAAGATTTCGGGGACGAAATCTAAATAAGGGGGATAGAATTGTAACACCCGTTTCTCAGGTATTGGGACCCCACCCTAGATGAAGTTGACCCGAGCCTAAGTATGTTTGACTAAGAGTATGTGGTTGTCTAAGGGCAAATGGTTATAGTGTTAAGTGTTAGTCTGTTATAGCCTAGATGCGGCGCATCCAGGAAGTTACATGCGGCGTATGGTAGAATGGAAAGTAGAACCGACTTGTTATAGTCCATGCGCCGTATTGGAGAAGGAGATACGGCGTATATAAGGGGTAGCATGGATGCAGCGTATCTATGCAGATAGATGCGGCGCATCGACCTTAAATAAGCAGAATTGACAGAATTGCCCTTGTAGCTAGAAACTTCCCCATTTATCTATAAGTTTCCACACTCTCCTGTAAAAGAGAGTGTGTTTCCTGTGAATGTCGAACCAAAAGAGAAAGAGAGGGAAAGAAGATGGGATTTGATATGTGATGTTGATGGTGAGGATTGTAATTCCCTAGCAAGGATCCTAACATGTTTATCAAGTAAGTAATGATGTTTAATTAGAGTTTAATTGGTGATTAAGAAATTAGGGTTTGTAAACCCTAACTTGGGATTAAAGGGTAAATGGTGTTTTAAGATAATTAAGAGGTAATGATGATTATGTGATGGGTTTATAATGGGTTTAAGTTAGTAAATGGTGGGATTGATTATCATATAATCAATATATGATTATATGATGATTAGAAGTGTTTAGAGGTTAGTTATGGTTGTATTAATCATGATTATAGTTAATGATTATGTATTATATGTTATGTATGATCATGTGTTTTAGGATGCGTATGAGGATGATGATGATGTTGAGGATATCGATGATGATGATATTGATTATGTGCTTAGCGTGGAGCTAAGGTAAGTAAAATGATGATGGCATGTATTATATGGATGTCTAACATGTATGTGTTATGTGTGTTTTGTGGCTAGTGATAAGAGATTGGATATGTGCTTATGTGCTAGGATGAATATGATCTAAGTGGTGAATTTGGTTGTGATGGTAAGTTGATGTTAGGTGTTTATGCAAGAATTAGAGAGCGGAGTAGCTAAGTAAGTGTTTGGAGATATGTGATGCTTATGTGTTTGATTGAAGTATGATGGTATGTGATTATCGTTTTACTTACTAAGCGTAAGCTTATTCTTTTAGTTGTTAATGTTTTTGTAGGCTTAAGTGCGGCGGAATGGAAGGCTTGGATTGTAGCATAAGGATTTGGAATGGATGTGGAAGATAACAAGCATTAGGAGCTAGGTAGAATACCGAGCTCGAGTCAAAGTTGTACCCCGAGAGTCTATTTTATGAGTCGTATAATGTGTGTCAAAGTCGGGTAACGGTTTGGGGGTCTAACGAGTCGTCAAGTGTGTTTTAAGGGTTTATAGCGAATGTTTAAAGGAGCGTTTGGATTTAAGCGTATTTGTACCAATTTTGGGGTCAAACGGGTCATTTGCCGTGTATTATGGTTTGTTATAGTTTTGAATGCTAAATGAGTGTTTTGGCATAAGTTATAATGTTGTATTGAGGTCAAAATGGTTTGTGGATAAGAGTTGAGTTTATGCAGGTTTTCCTGATGATGTTCTGTCTAAATTGGTCGATGCGGCGTATCTAATAAATTAGATGCGGTGTATCAGAGGTTTAAGGTGATGCGGTGTATCACTTCAGGTTGATACGGCGCATGGTCTTTCAGTTTTGATACGGCGTATCCCTCAAAAGGGATACGGCGTATCGGTGGTCACAGAAGGATTGTCTGGTTGTGTTATAAAATGGTGTGAAATGTTTTGAAGGGTTTTCGAGTATATGTCCTTGCAATTACATTTAAAGGGTTAAATGTTATAAGTCCTGGTTATTAAATGAAGAAGTTGTATGAGTCAGTTTTAGTCAAACGTTTCCGCGTCAAAAGTTTTTAAATTTTAGTCTAAACGGGTACGGGGTGTTGCATTTACCACTGTAATTTCTTGTTCTGACAACTTTTCGAAGCATCTTCCCGAGAGGCCCATTTCTTTCAAGTCCGAATGATTTTATTTCACCATTCGGTTAATCATGTCTAATTCTCCCTCTTCGATTCATGAGGAAGAAACTCAAGAGGTCAAGGGGTTTCTTCCTAAGTTCGATATTCAAAAGTATACCTCTCAACTGAACGAGGAAGGTTTATATGTAGTGATGGCGGACGCGGGTATACCGAGGGATTTGCATTCGAGGTTACCTCCCGCACATATGACGATGGACCAATTGTCGGTTGATGCCATTGGTCTGTACGTGGAATACTTTTACGAGGGTGGTCTTAGCGTGCCCTTCTCCACTTTCTTGCTGGACATCATCAAATATTACAAGGTACATCTCTTTCAGCTAGTGCCGTTGGGCTTACACCGTGCCACGCTTTTCGAGGGGTACAGCCGGAGTTTGGACGTCGCTCCTACCACCTCCCTGTTCCGGGCCTTCTTTAAGTTGAGTAAGCAAGGTCACTAGTTTTCCTTCGAGAAGCGAAGCGGAAAGGAGAGGAAGGTTTGTTTCCGGGAGATTCTAACCGGACTGAAAGGTTAGAAGGATGATTTTTTCTTGATAGATAGGCGAGCGGTCCCCTTTGCCATGCCTTGGAGGCATCATGATTCGGATATTTCGGACCCGTATCCGCATGGCGAGTTCAGCCTTGCGGATGCGGAGAAGCTGGCCGCAAACATAATTGACCTTATCCCGATTCCCAGGGGCTTTCTTTATGCCGTGGGGCTGACCTCGCAGTGGGAGCATCCCGGTTACCGGGCTGCGCTTAAGGATGCTGAGGGCAAAGGTACAACTTCTATATTCATCTTTGCTCCCAATTGACTCTCATTAAGTATGTTTGTTTCTAACTATTTTGTGTTCTTTTTTCCCTTTGCAGTTGTGTCGATGTCTGAATATCTGATCAACCCCACGGTTCGTGAGGGTGTCTCAATGGTCAGGGGCGATCAGTACCGTGAGGGTGAGTCTCCTGAGCTGCATGTGACTCTTCCTGCCCCTTCGAATGCAGACATACCGGAGAAATCGGCCGAGGAGATGAGGGTAGAAAGGGCAGACGCTCGGGTCTTGGAGGCTAAACGCAGAAAACAAAAACAGAACGCCACCCGGGATGCTCTGCGAGCCCAGAGGGGGGCAGGGGCCAAAAAGGTCCGAGCGCGAGTTCGGCCTGGCGAGGGCAGTAGTGGTGCGGCCCGTCCGGCCAAGAGGCGTAGACCGACAGAAACTCCCGTGGTGGATTTGGAACCGGAATCGCCGGAGGTCGAGGTCATCCCAAACCCCCTCCCAATCCGGTCACTTCGTCCGGAAGACACTGGGAGCCGCCCGGAAGGATCAAGTTTTGCCTCCGGAACCGCTGATGTTGGTAAGCCGTTTAACTGTTTATCTTGCGTTTCTCCTATTGCTCTACACTTTTTTGACAATGATTATCTCTTTCTCCTCTCAGAGGGTCCTTCCGTACAGGCTTCTGGACATGGCAAGGTTAGAGTTGTAGCCGAGGGTGATCCGGCCGAGGTGTTTGTCCCGGATTGGTCAGTCAGGAGAGGGGATCGTTTGAACAGAGGGGCTGTTTGTAAAGACTTGATGATGAACCTGCCTACTCCTCGAGAGGAGTTTTATTTTCAGAGCTTGGGTGATTCGGAAGCTCTTCAAAGAGGATGGGTGTTATTGGGTCGTGGTGCGGCCGCGCATTCGGACATTCTTGGCCGATATGAGGCCCTCCTTGAAGAATACAAACAATTGTGCCGCACCCACGAGGGGTGTAAAGAGACCGCTCGAGAGGTTGAGGAGCTTCAGAAGTTGAAGCATGAGCATGCAAGCTGCATAGTGAGGGAATCGGATCTCCAGGGTCGTCTCTCTCAGCTGGAACAGGCGAGGGATGAAGGGAGGAGGGTTTCTTCGGATCGAATCAGGGCCTTGGAAACCGAGTTGAAAGGTGTCGAGGACAAACTTGCTGTTGAGGAGGGGGAAAATTCTGAGCTATATAAGGAAAGGGCCGACCTGGCCGTTAGACTCGGTCAAACGGAGGTCGAACGCCATAAGCTGGTGAAGGAGTTCATCCCGGAAGTGGTTCGTCGGCTTTTGAACAGTCACCAGTACAAACAACATTTGGCTGAGCCTTTTAGTTTGTCCTCTCAGTCTGGGTTTTTGGAGGCCGTCTCCGTGGGTCGTAAGCCGGAGGATGTGGCCACAATTGTGGCTGATATAGATGATTTGGATGTGGAGGCAGACGAAAAGTTCGACCCTTTGTATGATGGCCTCTTTTCCATGGAATATCCATATATTCAGAAAGTGAGCGATGCCGCGGATAGACCCTTGTCGGAAATACTGGACCTGATTCCTGACCCTGCACTGAACGATTCTTCCGCCGAAGGTCCCTCCGCTTGAAGACAATATTCCAGAATGACCCTTCCGAAGGAAATACTTAAGAACAATTTTTTATGTAAGGCCCTTGGGCCGTAAGACTAATTTGTAAATATTTAATGATTCGGATGACTGTCATAACAAACTGATGTATCCCTAATGCCTTTCATATGTTTAGAAGTTATGTAATGTCATGTTTTGCCACTTCCCAAGAAGGCTCTTCTCTGCCTTTTTTTTTTCTTTTTTTTTTTATATATATATATATGTCTGTAATACTTTACCTGTGCCTTTCGGCGACGCTTTCCGCCTAGACCGCAAGGTTGTTTCCTCCTCGAACACTGACCACAAACTCTCCGGAGGGCACGAACCTCTCGGAGGGGTCATTTTCGACTTATGTTCGAGAGGCAATGAATGATTATGTGGCCGTCTCTCTTTGAGTATTAACCATCTTGGACATTGACCACACACTCCCCGGAGGGCGTGAACCTCTCGGGGGGGCCATTTTCTAATTATGTCCAGCAAACGATGAACATTGATCACAAAGATCTCCGGAGGGCACGAACCTCTCGGAGGGATCACTTTCTACTTATGTTCCAAATGTGATTTCAGCCTTTCCGCCAGGACTTCGAACATTGACCACACACTCCCCGGAGGGCGTGAACCTCTCGGGGGGGCCATTTTCTAATTATGTTCGGAAAACAATGAACACTGATCACAAAGATCTCCGGAGGGCACGAACCTCTCGGAGGGATCACTTTCTACTTATGTTCCAAATGTGATTTCAGCCTTTCCGCCAGGACTTCGAACATTGACCACACACTCCCCGGAGGGCGTGAACCTCTCGGGGGGCCATTTTCTAATTATGTTCGGAAAACAATGAACACTGATCACAAAGATCTCCGGAGGGCACGAACCTCTCGGAGGGATCACTTTCTACTTATGTTCTAAATATGATTTCAGCCTTTCCGCCAGGACTTCGAACATTGACCACACACTCCCCGGAGGGCGTGAACCTCTCGGGGGGGGGGGGCATTTTCTAATTATGTTCGGAAAACAATGAGTAACACAAGAGTTCAATGCATAAGATGGATCGTTTCCCTCCAACTGTGGGATAACTGCACTTTGTCATTAAAAATAATCAAACAAACTCCTTTCGGATGTTTACATTAGGCATATTCAGGTTATTTACAAAAAGCATTTTCTAAGGTTAACTGCATGCCAAGTTCGTGGCACTTCCTTTTCTTCCATTGTCTCTAGCTTGTAAGATCCAGTCTGATATGCTTCCACGACCCGGTAGGGTCCCTCCCAATTGGGTCCTAACTTTCCCTGATTCTCGACCCTGCTTGCTTCGTTCCTTCGGTACACAAAATCACCTACCTTATATTGTTAAAGTATTTCATTTCATACGTTAGTTAAGGTAGAGACAAATTAATATTGCATCGAAATAACTAGAGATTTGTAGTAACCTTTGGTTTCAAAGAAGTTGTGTGAATTCTTACTTACCTTAAACGATTCGGCACGAACCCTTCGGTTGTAGTATTGCTCCACTTTCTTTTTGTACTTTGCCTCTCGTATCGCGGCCATCTCCCTTCGTTCTTGTAGGAGATCGAGGTTTAAACAGATTCCCTCGTCATTCTCTTTTTCCTGGGTCATCATGGTCCGAAAGGTTGGCATCCCTATCTCTACCGGTATGACTGCTTCGCTGCCATATGTAAGGCTGAATGGTGTTTTTCCATTGCTTGTTTTCAGAGACGTGCGGTGTGCCTACAGGACGTTCGGCAACTCATCCACCCATCCGGCTCTTTCCCTACCCAGCCTTGATTTGAACCCCTTCATCAAACTCTTGTTTGCTCTTTCTACCAATCCGTTGGCCTGAGCATGGGCTACAGCAGTGTTTATCTGGGTTATGTTCAGGCGCTCGCACCAACTTTTGAAAGGGTCATGAATGAAATTGCTTCCGTTGTCCGTGATAATCACCCTGGGCAAACCGAACCTGCATACTATGTTCTCCCAGACAAACTTCTTTACCTCTTTCCCGGTCGTACGGACCAACGGCTTGGCCTCCATCTACTTAGTAAAGTAGTCGATAGCCACAATGACATACTTGATTTTTCCTGGAGCTTCTGGCAGGGGGCCCAACACGTCCATGCCCCACTGATAGAAGTGCCATGGAGCCATTATTGAAGTGAGTACAGTTTTTGGGAGTCTCGGAACGGGTGCATGAATCTAACAGGAGTCACACTTCTGAATCACTTCCCTGGTGTCTCGGTGCATGGTCGGCCAGTAGTATCCCTGCCGCATTAACTTTACCACGATGGATCGCGGCCCGGAGTGCATCCCACATGCTCCTTCATGTACTTCTCGGATGATATAATTAGCTTGGAGTGGCCCGACACATCTCAGCATCGGTCCCAAATAGGATTTCTTGAAAAGTACATCGTCTACCATAGTGAACTGGTTTATCTTTATTCGGAGAGACCGAGCCTCATTTTGATCTTCCGGCCAAATGCCTTCTTGCTTGCACCGAATGATTGGGGTCATCCAGTTTTCCTCCTCTTCCTCTACAATGGCATTGACTATCTCCTCTTCTGTTGATGGCCTTTCCAAAACTTCAACTGTAGTTTGCTTTGTTAGGTGGTCGAAAGCCATGGATGCTAATTTGCTGAGTATATCGGCTTTGTGGTTCTGGGCTCTTAGGATGTTTAGGATTTTGAACTGATCAAAACATGCGATCTGCTCTTTGGCTTTGGCCAGGTATTTTATCATACTATCTTTGGATGCTACGAAATCTCCATTAATTTGGCTTGCTACCAAATTGGAGTCCACCCTGACTTCCAATATCCGGATTCCCATCTTTTGAGCGACCCTCAACCCAGCCAGCAAGGCTTCGTATTCTGCTTCGTTGTTGGTGCTCTTGAAGTTTAGCCGAATGGCATAGGTATACTCCGTTTGATCCGGGCTAATCAATACTAGGCCTGCTCCGGCACCTGATTTACTGGAGGCTCCGTCAGTATACAACACCCATTGTTCTTGATTGGAGATGTTGCATATCTCCTTGCCTTCCTCCCTCATATCACGACCGGATTTCCCCAGGGGTATTTCTGTTATGAAATCCGCGAGGACTTGCCCTTTGACCGCGCTTCGGGGAACATAGGTGATGTTGTAAACTCCCAACTCCACGGAATATTTGACCATCCTCCCGGATGCTTCTGCCTTATTCAGTATTTGCTTGATGGGCTGATTGGTAATGACTTTTATTGGATGGGCTTCGAAGTATCTCCGAAGTCTTCTAGATGTGTGCAGCAGGGCTAGAGCTAACTTCTCGATCGGAGCGTAATTCTGTTCGGCCTCGTGCAGCGTTCGGCTAACATAATGTATAGGAGTTTGCTTCCCTTCCCTTTCTACCAGAAGCACTCCACTTATGGCCCCTTCCGACGCCGAGAGGTATGCGTATAGATCCTCTTTTGGCCTCGGAGTTGCCAGATAGGGAAGTTCGAGGATCATTTTCCTCATTTCTTGAAAGGCTTCCTCGGCCTTGTCCGTCCATCGATACTCGTCCTGATTTTCTTTCGTAATGTTCCTTAACGTCTCGAAGAATGGGAGCGCTTTTTCTGCCGACTTGGATAGGAACCGGTTCAAAGCCGCCAGCTTACCGCTTAAACTCTGCATCTCTTTGAGTGATTTCGGAGATTGCATGTCCACAATAGCCCTAGTTTTCTTTGGATTTGCCCTGATTCCTTCGGATGTCACCATGTATCCCATAAATGTTCCTTCCTCTACCCCAAAAGAGCATTTCTTGGGGTTCAACTTCATATTGATTCTCCGAAGGTTGTCGAATGTTTCCGCTATGTCAGCCAGTAACTCCTTTTCAGTCTTGCTTTTTATGACCATATCATCTACGTAAGCTTCGAGATTTCTTCCTATTTGCGACCGGAAGGCTGAATCCACTAACCGTTGGTATGTGGCTCCAGCGTTCTTTAACCCAAACGGCATTTTGGTGTAACAGTACGTCCCGCGCTCGGTGTAGAAGGCCGTTTTTTCCTCGTCCTCTTTGGCCATTTGCACTTGGTGGTATCCTTTATAAGCATCCAAAAAACATTTATACCGAAATCCCATAACTGACTCTATCTTCCAATCAATGTCGGGCAGCGGGTAGTAATCTTTTTGACAAGACGAGTTGAGGTTTTTAAAATCGATGCACATCCTCCAACTGGCGTCGGATTTCTTCACCAAAACTGGGTTCGAAATCCATGTGGGGTATCGCACCGGCCGAACTATTCCAGCCTTTACCCACTCTTCCACCTCTTTGGCTATGGCCTGGTTCTTTTCGTCCGAGTAGGTTCTCTTCTTTTGTGCCACCGACCTATCTTGGACGTTTACATTTAGCGTGTGTTTGGTAATCCGTCGGGGTACCCCCGTCATATCTGCAGGTTCCCATGCGAACACGTCCTGATTGTTCTTGAGCGGCGTGATTAGCTGTCTTCTGCACTCCGAGGAGAAATTTCCTCCGATGGTTACCAGCTGGTCCGGATAAGCCGGATGTACCATTATTGCTTCCGTTTTCCTCGGAGCTTTCTCTGTTACATCGGCACTCTGAGGTCCCTTCCCTGCTCCTTTCTCTATCATCTGTTTCTCTTCCAACTTGCGGCATTCCGAAACAATTACTGACCGAGTGACTAAGGTTGCTATGCCCTTAGGGGTGAGGAACTTCATCATCGAATGGATAGTTGAGGGAATGGCCCGTAGCTTCTTCAAAGCTGAGCGTCCCAGAATAATGTTGTATGGAGAAGGAGATCTTATCACGGCAAATTTCATCATAATCCGATGCAATAAACCTTGGCTTCCAAAACAAACTTCCAATTCGATCTTCCCTAATGGATTTATGGACTCCCCCACGAATCCCACCAATGGAGTGTTGGTTTCTTTTAGCTTGGCCTTGATGGAGGGGCACAAGTGCTCGAAACAGTGTTCATACATTACTTCAACCGAAGCACCTTGGTCTACATAGATCTTTCGTATAGTGTAACCCTCCAACTCGGCTTCAACTATCAGAGGTTCGTCCGACGCGTCTCCCGGGAGGATGGCCGGAAAGCTGATCGGGATGTTCATCCATTCCTCCTCGGCGTCTATCATTTTCCTTTTCAAGTGTGTAGGACCAGCCATCTCGGCCTTTGGGTAGATCGAGTAGTTGGTCCCACGGATGGCGCCAATTTGTTGAAGTAATTTCTTGCAATCACTTCGAACAAATAAGAGAGGCCTTTCGGTTGAACCAGCTAGATGTTCTTCCGAGAGGTCTGTGTGTCGATCCCTTCGTCTACTGGAGATCCTTCGGGTATCTGCACACAACAGCACGCGTTAGGCTCGCCCCGGGTGTTATCCCAGGACCCACCTCCGGCGTGAGAGTCAGTATTTGATATCCGAAGGGTTATGAACAGTAGTATAAAGTAAATGCTAATGAATTAGTTAGTTGAGAGTAGCAAATGAGCTGGGTATTTATAGTGCCCAGCCTTGGTACCTGAAATGGCGGCGCCGGGTTTTCAGGAAACATGTCCTAGACATAATCCCGTAAATCCCGGGGCGGCGGCGGCGGTGTCTGCAGCTGCCATCTGTCAAGAGATAATGCCACTTGTCCTGTTGTTGACAGCTGCTCTGTCCGAACGATCTAGGTGTCTCCCGGCCATTGCCGGATGGTCTTGCTTCTTCCGGTCGTCCGAACGAGTTAAGCCGTCCGGACACATACACCAACACCTACCAATTTGTCATATTTTGTAAACAAAGGATAAACGAGTCAAACTGTTTTACATTTCTAGTAAACGTCAAAGATAAATTCATATAATATTATCTTGAAAATGCCAAAGTTCAAATTTCAAAGAGCAAAGTAATAGTAAAACACAAAAAAGTCAAGTTTCAATCGTTACATTAACGATTTAGTGGAATAAGATTACATAACATGAGTCCTAAACGTCTCAAAACATAAGAAATAATTAACAAATAATTAACAATTGATTATAAGAAATAATTAAAAAGCTAGCTCAATGCCTCAATCTTTGCTACATTTCAGTTTATGCTATTTCAACTTATCAACGCCCCACCTATAAAATTAAGTGGGCTAGTAAAATTATCAACGCCCCACCTAGAGAATGAAACTTTGGGCCTAGTAGTGGGCTAGTAAAATTAAGTGTAAATTTAAATTGTGCAATTTAGCAACTACGGTAAACTCGTATCGTGGCTCGATCTTACGATCTTACGATCAATTCTACGATCCTACTTACGATCCTACCTCAGATGCGATCCTACGACGATTCGACACGATTTTACCTTGTGGGCACGTAAGATCGTATGATCTTACGTGCAAACTCGCGAGTTTGACAGCCTTGCTCTACACCCCCTTTCCTTGTAATGAACTTAGTTCTTGTGTTGTTCTTATCAGTTATTCTTTGAATGTTATTACATAACCCCTCATTGTAATTGTCTCTGTAGATATTATATCTTACATGAGGACCCTACCTTAAATTATCAGCCATTTGTGTCTGTAAAAAAGTAAGCTAATTGAGTCTAAATTAGAAAACAGATAATCTAAAAATAAGCTCAAGCCAGAAATATCGTTTCCCTAAAGAAATATGTAAATATTTTTTATTTATTTTTTTTATTTATTTTTTTTTAAGCAAACCAAATAAACTAAGTCCATTTCTTTGATTTGCTCTAAGGAGTAAAAATGGCAACTAGCCAATACTTGAAGGACCATTATGAATAAATGTAATACAAGAATTCAAAATCCTAACGGTATTGTTTTGTTGGTAGAATCCCAAACGGTTAAATTACACACAGTAGTATCATGGTGAGGGTTTCATGAATAAAATCTCATCAATCAATTCAAATTGCCACTTAAAATCTAATGGAATCAAAGCCGAAACAAACAACGGCGTCTTCCGCCGTCAACAACGATCAAAAAATCGTCGAAAATGACGATCATTGGAGTTTTCTGGTATGGATTTTAGAAATCGTTAATCTTGATTCGATTGATATGATTGTACGATTAAGGGGGTGTTTGGGATTGCGTTTTGAATAATTCATATGTGTTTGCGAAATAATCGACTTATAACAATTTTCGCTTGTTTTTGTTGAGCGTGTAAGGGGGTGTTTGGGATTGCGTTTTGAGTAATTGGAATCAGATAATCAGTTATAAAATACGTGTGTTTGGATTTGGTTGTGTTGTTTGACGTTGCAATAATCCTCCACTAGTCTAGTTTAAATTTGTTATATTTATAGTAAATTGTTTATTTTACTCGAAATGATATGGATTTCTGTTGAGTATATAATGTCTGTGTTAAATTGTGTTTATGTGGAATCGGTATATATGTTTGTCAACTGTGATTGATTATATGCTGTCCTTATTGTATGAATGGTAGTGCCGTGAAATTGCAAGTTATTAGCTCTGTCGCACACTTGGTCAGTTTCTACTTTGTTACCGTGCTTTACAAAGAACCGGCTTTTTTCAACTGGTGCTGTTGCAAATGTGATGTTACAACATTGCTTGATGGTATTTTGCAGGACGATATCGAAGCACCAATGTGGGCTGATCTTAGTTTATGCGATCTGGCCGATGATGACACGTGAGTATATTTTTCTATTTTAATGATATATTAAGGTGTGCACTAGTTCAGTAACTTTGTTCGACTTTAGAGGTGATTATGCAATTCTGGAACGCATGTTAACCATGCTTTTATAGATTGAATGGTATACATATATTAGGATTGCTTATTTTAACGGTTTATATGTTTTAAAAATAAGTCAATACAACCTACTCATTTCAACTGCTTAAGGTCTTATAGAATCAGCAGATAAACAGTTTATAATAGAGTGTTTGGCCTTGCTTATCGTTTTTTCAAAACAATACAAGAAGTAGATATGCACTTAATAAGCAATCTCAAACACTAGGGACAGAAGTCGTGTCAAGATACATTGATGTTTGTATGCATTAATTCTAATTATTTCTCAATTGCTAATTCAATGTTGTCTTTTGTTTTGATGCAGTGATGACTCGTGGTTTGACACGTGCCATGAGTAAGCATCTAAGAACAATTTCCTTCTGGTTTCTGTTAGTTTTAGAAATATCTCGACCTAATTTTGTGTACTTCAAAAACTTATCTATAGGTTCCATCAGCGTGCTTCAAGCCACCTAATTTCTAAACTATTTCATCCTACAAATTCGATAACCATTCAAGAACCACCTTCTCCCAAGCTTCCTGCCTCAGTTTCAAAATCACGGGGCAAAAGCTACAAAGTCAAAAACTGGGAACAGAAAAAGGGCAAGGGCGTCTCGAATCAGCAAGGTGCAGTGAAGAACTTAACCAAGAAATCTGCTGGGAGCAAAGAGTCGAGTAATAAGGCGAAACCTGTTTCCAATACTGCCAAATCAAGAGAAAATGCAGGCCCAAAAGCGTGTTCCAGTTCTGAAAGCGGTCCTACCGACAACTCTAGGCCGAAACTTTTGAAATCCCATTCGACTTCTTTAGTTAGTGGTGTTAGAGACAACTCAAGGCCGAAACTGACAAAATCCCGTTCGTCGTCTTTGACAAGTGGTGTTACAGAAAACTCAAGGCCAAAACTTTCAAAGTCGGGTTCGTCTTCTTTAGCAACTGATGTTACTGACGACTCAAGGCCGAAACTTTCTAAATCCCGCTCAACTTCTTTAGCTAGTGGTGTTACTGACGAATCAAGGCCGAAACTTTATAAATCCCGCTCAACTTCTTTAGCAAGTGGTCTTACTGAAAGCAGTTCAACGAGTACTCTTACATCTGAACACGGTGAACCCCAAGTAAAGAAGTCTATTGAAGTATCTTGTCAAACTAGTGATCTTTTGTCATCGCTGAGAATGAATCTCAGAAAAAGTTGTGTCACAAGACCAGCTGCAAGGGTGGTAGCTAGCGGTGGCACGTGTTCAGAAGGTGGCAAATCTTCTTTAAGTAAATCAAGTGCTGATTCCCCATTGGACCAAGGTTCTTCAGATAAGAAAGTCGTTGTTGGAGATAATACAAGTGTCACGAGAGTCTCTCAACCACTGAAAAACAAAACCAAAGCTGCAAATGTGACGAAAGCCTCTGCTTTAAATGCTCGTAGCATGCCTGATAAACAGCTTGCTTCCAAAGCAAGAGACGAGGGAAAGGTAAGTAAATGCGCTAGTTTTCAGTAAAAAAATAATAGCTGAGCAGTTCAAACTCGGTACTCTAGTGTTCTGAAGCAAGTGTTTAGTACCATATGACTTTTGTTGTGTGTTCAAATATGGTCTAAATTGTACTTAAAACTTTGCAGGTTCAACAGCCTAAATCGCTTGGAAAAGTTTTGATGCCATGCAAGGTTAATGAACAGAATCAAATGATTAGTAAAGAAACTAAGAAAGTAGGTGTTGACGGGCGTACTGCTTCACTGGCTAGCATAAAAGAAACTACATCGGTAAGAACAGCTACCAGTCAAAAGACAAAATCTAGTGATAAAGTAGCTCAACCCGTGGGGAATGTACAGAGAGCTTCTAAGCAAAGTGTGGCGCAGAAAAATGGCACGAAAAAGCCAATTGGCTTAAAGGTACTTTCAGTTATTCTGTTCCTTTCAAGGTTATCTTTGTGTTTCATGTTTTACCCATACTTAGTTATATATCAGTCTCTCATACATAAAGCTTGATATCTGCACTAAAGAAATGAACAGAAATTATACCAATATGGAGATAGTATTCAACTAATCTTAAGAAATATCATACTCCGATCGTGGATTCTACTTTTCTGTGCTATATAGAGACCTATGAATGCTCTGATGTGGAACTGTCTTTTGTGTGATCTTCTGTTTACTGCCAAAAATTTGGATTAATCCCTAGTAAGTGTAGTATCTGGGAAGTCAAAAGATCATAGTTGAAATAAATTTCTTTAATCTTTGAAAGAATTGTGATTACCTCAATTGAATATCAGATAATAAAATATTATAATACGAAAGATATCAAACTAAGACACTAGTTAGAAAACGAATAAAGTAGATTGTACTTTTAATACATGAACGCTCGACTATGATGTCAAAGCTTGCAACTTTATACCATCTGTTAAAAGTGTTACACTTGTGAAACGTACCATGGACCGGACTCATCTTTGGGCTGGTGATGTAAGACTAACTTTTTGTGTAATAAACATTGTTTAGTTAAAGAAAAAGAAAACGAAATCCGTCTTTGTATCATATCAAATCAAGAACCGATTTGTTGCTATGTATCTGGAACTGAGTGTACCCATTCTGATTTTGTTTGGTTGCTTCTATAAAATACTAATTACTATAAAAAGAATTTTCCCTTCATTTTGCTCATTTGGTGAGTTTCTTGCAGCAGGAAAAGACGAACAGCCGGAATAAAGATAAGGATACTGTCAATCCAGCTCGAAAGGTCTACTTTCGGTAGCAGAATTCATTTCAACATCTGTACATATTATGAACATCGTTTGGGTTTATCCCCATGGATAGAGGAAGAGGAAGATCCCTTTTCTGATTATGGGCTGTCAACATTTTGTTAGCATTTCTCTCATGCAAGTCTACTCAATTGTACTCGTTGTTTAGATTTACATGAATGCTCCATCACATAAGATATGTCACCGTTGAGATGTTATCTTCTTGAATCAAAATCTTCAGATATGAATATCCAAGTAGCAACTGGAAGTCGAAATGAGTATAAATCATTTTACTAAATGGTAGCTTCAATTATTGTAGTCATATTTTTGAATGCTGGGTCATTTCTTTGTTTTGACATTGCTTTTGAAGCCCGAGAGCGCTATTGTCCTCATTGGTGTCCGGAATCACTCATTTTCATTCTACATGTCAACAAGGAATTTTATGAATACAAACAACTAAGCGAATTAAACCCGACCTAAAGAAGAATTATGTTAGAACGCTACAAACGAAATTTATGCTTTGTCAAAAGTGAAATAACCAAGTGTGTTGTTCTATGTGATAGATTACATCAAAGTCATTTATATAATTCGTCCGTGGTGTTGTAACGAAAATTTTATGTAGGTCAGGTTTATCTTTATGCATAAACTTGCAATGGCAAAATCATGTTGATTGAAGCTAAGTACACAACCTATTTATAAGGATTGAGACCCTCTCAAGTTCATATGAATATGACCGGTAATGTTCTTTCAAAAACAAAACAGTGGGGCTACTGAAGGGGACGTGGTTTTCTTTTTTTATTGCGAGAGAACATTACATGTGACATTCGAATTAACTTGAAAAGATCCTAATACTATTCAAAAACCAACAAAGCATTGACACGTAGGTTATGGCATGAAAATACCCATTAAAATCTCGTGATAAACTCTCCACATCGTGTGTGAGCTAGATACAGACTTAATTTTAATCATCTACAAAAAAGAAAAATAATTACTAAAATTAAAGGTCAATCTGACTTCATCCATCAAATTATCATCAGATCTTTTGTTAACCAAAAATTTAAAAGCCTTAGGTGAATCTCAAACTCCAATAATTATGAAATAACACAATGATGAGGTGCATTTCAGATAACTTTTTTGAAAGAACATGCAAATATTGGCAATTAACGTTTTCGAGAATTTAACAAATTATGAGAAATATTTGATCACCTAAATGAATAAAAACAAGATGCGAATGCATGCAACAGTGAGAAATTTAACTATAGTGGCAAATTTGCAACCGAAAATGCCAAAAGAGAAAGTATACTCGGCAGGAAGCCAATATGACACAAACGTTTCATGTCCAACTACAGAAACTATATTCGATGGCTTTAAGAAACAAACGCAAACTTTACATTTTTCACATCTTTTTCCATTACATAATCACACAATCTCATCTGTAAACATTTACCAGAAATCAATCACTCATCTCTTAAAACAGGACTACCTGGCCTAGATTGTACATTGAAAATCCACAACTAAAACACGATGAACCGTTGTTTTAAGCTATCTCCTTAGGGAACCATAGTTCCTAGTCACCTGCATAGACAGCGGTCAAGTTAAAGGGGAAAATAACCTAAGGCAAAAACAAAACCCATTTCACTCGTCCGACCAGCAACATAACAGCTGTTTAAAGATGGAAAAATGGACCGGTCAGGTAACAAAGGTTAGGTTGACCCGAAACAATTTTATTTGTCCAGTATTAGAATTTGTTGAATAGAAATATGAAATACGAACTTCGATTCATTTAGCCCGGTTCCTTTGTAACATTTTGTTAATTTACCCGTTTCACTTTGTGATGAAACATAACCTGAATCGACCCATTCACAAATACATGGGCCAAAACTGCCACCTACGTTTTTTAAGGGATACGAGATAGAGCCGAGTTGGCCAACAAAAATTGCAAGAATATGGTAAAAGCAATAAAGCAGACTGAAGACTAACCCGCGGTTGAGACTTGTTCATTCTCTTTGGCACATCATCATCGTCGTCATCATCGTCATCGTTACTCATCATCATTCGGTTGATTGAGGATAAAGAGCTGTCTGTTTTCTTTCCCCTCTTAGAAGCAGTGGTACCCCTACCTCTTCCCCTAGGCGCAGCAGCTCTTTTGCGACCCTTACCTCGCATGCTTTCATTATCATCCTTAAAACAACAAAGAGAAACAATGTATCAAAATTTTACTTTACTCAAAAAAAATGAAAAGGAAAACAATACACATACTAATAAATACTATTGTGGCAAATAATATATTAGCTGACTGTTTGCTGATATATGAAACGAACAGAATTTCAGAAATTAAATGAAGCATGAGTTGAGGTTAAGATCATTCATACCGAACTGTCCTGAAGGTCGTTTATCCCATACTGCACTGGTTCGTCGTCTGAATCAGAATTGACATTTTCTTCATCAGCAGCTAAACTTCGAACTGCAGCAGATGTGGTAACTGATGCTGATCTGCAGGAAAAGATGGAACATATAAAATGCAAGGTTGAACAAATGACTCACGCAGACATACCAAACCATAATAAACCTGTATAACAATAAGCATTGTATGACCAAGTAATGAAAAGCTCTTTAATCTAATTTACAATCAAACAAATGACTAGAAAGTGCTTTTGTGTAAACCCGGCCTGACCCATTTTGATCCGTACTATAAAAAACAAGTTTTGCCTAAATCCTGTTTTGAACTATTATCCAACCTCGCCCATTTTGAAACCTTTAATTAAACAGAAATTAATAATGCTAAGATGAGCAGACCTTTCTGAACGACGGAACATTGTAGATGCATCAAGAGTCGTCTGCTTCAAACTACTCGATCCTCTACCTCGCCCTCTTCCCCTTCCTCTTGAAGTCTTTCCAACTTCAGAAACTTCACGAGCAGACGACGTAAACTGTTGCAATGACCCTTTTTTGCCTCTAGCAGTAGACATTGTACCAGTTAATTGTGTGGCATCCTCATCGTCACTAAAAGAAGCTGCACTTCCAATTCCCCTAGAAGCTTTGTTTATATTCTGCATAAGAAAATGCCCATTTGTAGCGATCAAGTAGCCAAATAAAACTAGGCATAAAAACACTAAAATTTAGAAGATACTACCTCCATGGACTGAGCACTAGAAGTAAATGGTTGATCTTCTTTAGACTTGGACCTTTCCTTGACACGTGCCTGCACATACCATAGGTTAATTAAGAGTTACAGATATACCACAAGTATAAGAGTTAAGCTTCTTGCCTCTAAGCAGCTCTCGACTTTGACAATTATATCTTCAACGTCAACCTTCAGATTATCTGGATCCCGAGAAATATTTTTCTGTTTAAGCAAAAACATAACATGATCATTGCAAAGGTAACCGAAGTCTGATTAAAAAATGATATATAAAAAACAAGATTGCAACATTACCAAAGAAAATAACAAGAAGCAATATCACTCAATACGGTCAACTTGGTATATAGAAAGACTACTTACACGGGTTTCTTCAAGGTTGTATTGCAAAACAGAATGGAAAGCCATTTTGTCATCCTTGTTTATGAAATTGTGTAATGCTTCATCCAAATCATTCACCGGAAGAATCTCCATTTTCTGTAAAGATTGCCCGTATTAAGAAGAGACCATGATGAAGAAACATAACAGATGTTTGCAATTAACAGATCTCTAAAAGTTCCATAGCCTGAATTTCACTTTATATGCAAGTAGGACTAAACTAGCGGCAAAGACTAGAAAGTCAATTTGCATAATAAGTAAAACATCATGACTCTGCATACCAGTTGACTCTCAGCAACCAAAGCTTCAATGTTTTGCTGATTCAATTCTTCTGGCCGAAGTCGTTCGGAATCCTTAAATTTTGCTAAGGACAACAGAAAGTTAAATTATCACCATGTAAGTATCAAATGTCAATTAACAGATTTTATTTTGCACTAATGTTACAACCATCAGCTACATGCTTAGCAAATAAAGCATAGTATTATAAATTCAAATGTAGGAACCCCATAGTAAGTAACCTCACTAACCTTCACCCTGAGCTTTCTTCGAAGCTTTTGAAAATATAAGAATATCCTGAGGATTAGCAACCTACAATTTCCATACAAAGTCATCTCCTTTGAACTATTATCATGCTTCCAAGCTAATCTACTCTACAAGGTTATGATAAAGAAAGTACCTTGCCCACATACTTTTGGCCAAATCTTTGAGGATTAATGGTCATGAATCCAGAATAATCAACCTGACAATATATTCATGTATAAAACATCAAACAAGATCATGCGTAATTCATTTAATTTTATGAAAGCTAGTACAATTATAGTGTTATTATTATTATATTTACTTTCATGTAGATAGTAGTACCTTTACACGCACAAGTGGAAGCATTGACTTTGAATTTCTAGAATCCGAACTGTTACACTTTTCTATTAGACTGTTCACCTAGAGCCATTTAGAGTCAGTAAGATACCACGACAACACCATACAACATGCAGAATCTTCACGAGCAAGAATAGCTTACCACGTTGTCAAGATATTCAAGAATTGAATTTTGATCATTTGGATCAATGTCCTGTTCATCCTTTAATACTACCTGCACGACAAACATTCAGCAATTAGAGAGAAACTATACTATAGTGCACCCCGCACTTCAAAAATAAAGAGAGCATATATAGAATATAAACTCACCTCTTTATATTCAAAAGGTCTTACAGAGTGTAGCGGTATCTTGGTTGGCCGATATTGATTTTCCTGTATAAAGGTTTTTTCAAATATTAGAATTCAAATAAAAAAGCAAAGGCAGATGACTTTGTAACTTGTTTAAATTGGTTTTGGTGGAAGAACCTTAATTTCTACCAAAAGTACATGTTTTGGTTTTGATTCACCATCAATAAGCGATGTTGCAACAGAAGAGCCTGGTTGAGTAATGTGGAAACCCATGCCTGGAACTTCCTAGTAAATTTTAGAGATATAAAAGATCAATCAGTCAGAGCCTAAGAAATACAGAAAATTCAACCAACGATTAGATTTCGAGTTCCACCTGAGGATCAGCAAGACATTCATGTTCATGTCCCCAGACTACGAAGTCCAGGAACCGAGGTAGAAAATGCTCATTTATGGCATTCTTAGGATTTGTCTTTACTCTGCATATTGAAACACACTTCATTATTGCTACACCATGATATCATGTCTCAAACCATGTTCAATATACTTGATCAGTAGAAGCGCCAAAATGAGCAGGCAGTTCAGGTTGGGTAACGGGTTTAAAAAAGCAACTTTTTTAGTGGGTCAACCTGGCTACAAACACTTTTCATAATTTTCTTAAACTTTGTAAAAAACTAATGGATTGCATAGGGTTGAAAAATATATTACTAAACTGATGGTATAAATTTTACTAAAGCAACTAACTTAAGGGGTTGTGTGGACTTGAATACAACGTTGGACAACGGCGACAACTTTAAGATTTTGACCTGTTTTATTTAAGCTACATTTTTATAGTTGCATGATTAAGCTGTTTTCAAACAAATACCACCCCATCTGACCCATATATCTATCAGATTTGGTGAACATAAGCTTCAAATAGTATTTCTAACCTGTTTTGATGAAGCACTAAAATGTTGAACCAGTCTGACACTTGACAATCTTCTTGAGGTTCAGGACGCATCCATTGTACAGCATGTGGAGTCTATCATGCACAAATAAATAACAATTAAGAGAAAAATAATATGCAAAAAACTGAAGATTTGACCGTGGTTAAAATAATGACAGTTTTAAAACTAGAACCTGAAACATTCTATTCAGCCGTTCATCTCTAATATTTCCAAGACCGTATAGAGCAACAGAGGTTATCCCCTGTAATTCATACACAATAGTTATCGCATGCAAATGCATCATACTCCCTTAACCTAGTCAAAGGACACCATTCACACACACAGAAAACACTAGCAAAAGAAATTCATGACAGACCTTTTTAATAAGAATTGGGTAAAGAGCGATCTCCCCAACACCAGAACCTCCAAGAACCATTTTGCCAAAATAGTTTACAAGGTTACATGCTGAAAGAATATCAACTGCAGAAAGGTTATCCTGTAATAAATCATAGATCAACAGTTAAGAAAGCTGGCTCTACCAATCTTAATGATAATGAAGACAGCTAAGAGGTACAAAACATCTTCAATGACATGTATCATAGTTTTTTTAAGACATGCGTCAAATCATAAATAGTTGCAAAATAAGAATAACCATGTATTACAGGTACTAGTAAATGAATGAAGGATAACGCTTTAATATATATGAGCAAAGCACAACAAAACTTATCATTTTTGTAACTATAACCCACGCTCTTGAAGATATTAATACTTGAAAAAAATGTGATATGATAAGGATTACCACTCCAGCAGGGTCATCATGATTTCCATGAATAGTGAACACTGGTAAGCCAACATTGAAATGAGGATCTTCATAGTTTACATGACCAGACCTGTTTACATGGACATTCTGTAGTGAAAAGCTGACCCATATATGTTTGCATACACATGTGTACAAAAAACAATTCCTAATATTAATAAGGATAGATTATTACACATTTGCAAAGTTTATAGTCTGGTCACTGACAACTTGGAATTGCACTGGCTTATCGTTAAGACAGTATTTTCGCAGAATCTCTATTGTCTTCACTAATGTCGTCCTTGATGGCTTGTTTTCATGAAAAAGATCACCACCAAGAAGTACGAAGTCCACCTGGTACCATAATTATTATTAGTTCTTATCACGGGGATATTATCCACTTATATTGTTTGTCTGTTTGTCCGCATCATTGTTTGTTAAAGAAAAAAGTGGCACAAAATAAATAAATATGTCACTATTATCAGGATTTTTATGCTCACATGTAACACGAGTTAAGTAATTCATACGTACAGTAATAATGTGTTACAGCACAACAAAGTAAGTGAGTATGCATACAAACAAATTTAGTCTGGGTTAACACCATCAAAACAACGTTCAGGTCCATTTAATGTTTTTTCCGAAACATGGAACAAACCAAATTTACAATGAATGGAGTCACTCTTTATCATAAACATTGAATATTAAGAATCAATTTCAGCCAGGGGTGGAATTTGAACTTGTACTCAATAAACATACAGCATCAGTGCCTAAGCAGCAGCGAAAAAGAAAAGCCAAGAAAAAAAAATGCCACACATAATTGAAAATTTTCAATGAACTAATTCAGCATCTCTACCAAACATTTGAGAATTTGTACTTAAACGCAGGGCATATACCAACATGAAGACTTAACCTGGTAGCAGCTAGCAAATTCACAGTAAAAGTCCCAAAACACTTAAATACGTATGTTTGAGTGAGTTTTAGACCTTAAGGTGCTAGTATAACGAGAAAGCACTAAGTGAACGACATTCATGTGAAAGAAGTGGCAGACTGTAATTAATGGATGTATAGCCAGCCAATAGAGTTACAGACCAAGCTCTGAGCTTGTAGATATAATAACATAACAAGCTTTATGAATTATGATTGCTTGCAGGGAAGTGGAAGAGCAGTAAGAGGTAGCTATTACCTTCTTCTCTTCTGCTATTTTGCAAATCTCTTCAAATGCTTGAAATGAGTCATGACGGCGAACCTCGTCTTTTTCCATATAGCCCAAATGACAATCCGTGGCAACAAGCACACGGACTGTGTTGCTATTGTCATCCCTATATCATACAGAAAAGTTCATGTTAAACATAGTGTAAGCATAGTGAATCTACGCCAATCATTTGTACTCTTATAGACAACGAAGTTAATAGATAGCTCTTGCGGCCATACTATTTGCTTATATAAAATTGAGCCAGAAACAAATCAACCAACACCATAATCGGCATATTTGGTCTACTTTGATTATTTACAGATAAATGAACCAATGGGTTCTCTACGGTCGTGTAAAATACCGTCTAAAAACAGAATGTAATACAGCAATGAACCATAGATCCCAAGTAACAAATTTAGCAACATATGATGGAGGCTAATCCTTTAAAGAAACTTATGCAAAAACCTTCATTTAATACGGAGTATATATGTAAGTGACACTATCAGACTTAAGGTTTATAGGTATTCCCAATGGTTGATGTTTTTCCTTTCACATATGTACCAAGTATTCCCAACCCTTTCTCTCTTTTCATCATACTCGTTCCTCTAGTCACTTATTTTCAACAAGAACACTAATAATAAAGGTCGATAAACATACTACACTACAACCCAAAGTTCCGTATAGCGAAATCACAAAGAAAAAAAAAAGAAGAAATCGTGTTACCTTGGCAAGTCACCCATATTACTACACTTTCACCTCTTGAAATCCTACAATAATGCAATCAAATCCACAATTAGAAATAAGAAAACGTAACCTCACAGATGCAACATTTCATACGAAAAAAATAAACGGAAACCGGCCCTACTAGTCCCACTGCCGACCCTACTTCAACGTACTCTATCTTATAGAATCAAAAACTAGTACTCTGAACCTAATAATCAGTATCAAATAACAAACAACTCAGATACAACAACAACAATACCCAAACCTGCCGGAGCAGGACACAGGCAGGTAGGATGTAGAAACTCGTACCCCTGCCCGAGGGTAGAGAGGCTCCTTTCGCAAGTTTAGTAGTCTAATTTACAAACAACAACAACAACGACGATGCCTAATCAGTACGGGAGGTAGGATGTAGACAGGCATACCCCTAACCGACAAGAGTGTGTGTACTACAACTACTAAAATCGTAACAACTAAACTAACAAATAACAACTCAAGTACATCCCGCCGGTGCAAACGTCTCTGACATTGGACAACTAATAATAAAAACAAAAATGAGTTAACGATAGCGCGTGCATCCAAATATTGGTCACATGCATCTATGTGCTTACTAAAACCAGGGTTCTAAAAGGCGCGAGGCGTGAGGCTTGCCGTCATGCCGCCTTATGCCACATCTTTTTATAAACTCGATATATATGAAATATGATATAAATATATAAATATTTGCATATTTTGTGCCTACGCCTTACAAACGCAAAAGCTTCACCTTAGCCGCTTGGTCGTGCCGCCACGCCACGCCTCACCTATTTATAACCTTGATTAAAACACTCACCTAAAACCCTAAGTCAACTAAATTCAAATTAATCATAAAAATATATGAATACAGTAACATTTTGACTATCAATCAATCAATCAATAGCAAGTATATGAATACACTAACATTTTGACCTAACAGATCATTACAGCAACAATATTTTATAAAAAAAATTAATTAATTAAATAAATAACTGTACAGAAAATAAACTGATGATTAAAATTTAAAGATGTATATACTTACTTATAAGAGAGGAATTAATGAACTACGGTGGACTCCAGTGGCGGGAATTTGAAGAAGTGACGGTGCACTATGTGAAAAAACGAATAGTGTGGAAGGAAACCAGTTATATATTTTGGGCTTCAAATTGTTTATCAAATCAGGCCCAATGTATTTGGGGGTGTAGAGGAGGGGTTCATGGGTTCTGTTATCGGATTAATCAGTTTATTCGGTTCAGTTAGTTCGGTTAAAAAAAAAATTTGGGTCAAACCAAAGATCGAACCGAATAACTGAAAACGAAACCCCTATAACTGAAAACCAAACCGAATTACATAATGTTAATTATTTTTCCATTTAATTATATATATTTTTAGCATAATTTTTTTTCAAGCTTAAATAATGTTATAAATACATAGAAAAAATATATATTTATATGGATTCGGTTTTGCCTGTTTTCATTGCCAAAACCATATCCAAACTGAAAACCGAATATTTAGTTTGGTTCGGTTCGGTTTTGACTAATTCGGTTCGGTTATAAATTCGGTTCACTTTTTTTTTCGGTTCGGTTGGATTTCGGCTTTGGGTTATCCGTGAACACCCCTCGGGAGTACTTTTACTTTTGCTTTCTATATTATTTTTTTCGATATTTTTGTCATTTAAAAAAAAATTATAATTTGATGATGATCAGGGTATTTGCAAAAGATGAGAGTTATAACAAGGAAACGTGTTGGTATAAATCTTTTGTTGCCTTCATACACGACTAACATGCTGGTATAATTTTGTTCAGATGGTGGTGAAAAGAATTATGATGCTAAATCTGTATTATTAAAAGTAAATTTTCTCACCAATCAAATAAACATGACATGTTTGAACATGGTTTATGCAAAAAAAGATACGTAATTAGGATTGCTTTGTACCTACCATTTATGTCTTATTTTGTGTTCCCGTTCGATTAACAGTCATCATGATTGAGACCACGAGACAAATATAGGATTACCAACCAAAATGCAAAGAGACAATATGTATTGCAATCAAACCCTGTTAAAGATCTTAGGGCCGTTTGGTATACGGGTATCAGTGGGTATTGAATTAAAAAAACATCAAATAACTTGTTTGGTACAATTTTGATTCCCTGCCCCACTTCTTTGAATGATAGATCGAATCCCTACTCCCCTTAAATCTTTTGGTGATATCATCCAATAAAATTTTACATTTTATTTCTTTAAAAATCTCAACCACATGTTTGTTTATGGTTACTCTTATTTTTTATTTTTTCTTTTCCAAACTAGCTCAATTTATATATAAAAAATACATAATTTAAATAATTATTAATTTTCTCTCTTATCACTTTCTTTCATACCAAATCCAAATACAAATCTAATTCCAAACCCACCTACAAACCAAACGGTCCCTTAAATTTGAGTATCATTAATACAAAAAAAGTAACTCTCAATACCGTCTTTCACAGGTTATGGGTCCCAATACCGTTTTCTACGGTGTATGGGGGAGATTGAGACGTACATAGTCTTACCCCTACCTAAGGTAGAGAGGCTGCTTCCGGTTCTACTAAAAGTAGAAAAGGACCTCCGGCCTTGCAAGGGGTGAGTATCATTAATACGATATTGAAAATGAATAAACTAATTATATAATACTCTTGAATTACCTAATTAGACACGTTATTAGTACGAGTATGCACAATTTTTAAGAAATTCCACTAACTATACTCTCCACCAATCAAATATCCTCTCTACCCACTAAAACGTTTTCTCATTGGTTAAAATTCAAAATGAACACTCATTTTGAGACATCTCAAGATAGAAATGTAAACAATTATAAGGCCATCCGGAGTGGTGAGTGACCGGCTCACCATTAGTGCCAAGTGGATGGTGACCACCAAAACGGAAGTGAGATGTCACGCTCAAATTCCATAAGTTTGGTGACCGGCTCACCAAAGTGAGGTGCCAAAAAACGTGGGACCTATTTTCAAAAAGTAAATATTTTTTATTTGTTTTGTGAGAATGTGTGGGATATTTAATGGGGTATATTTGTATAAAGTGAGTATTTTAATAAAAGATAAGAGGAATGTGACCAAAACAGGTGAAAATGTGAGAGAGAGAGTGGGGAGAAGTAAGATGAGAGAGAAAACTGATGTGTCGCTGATGTGGATGATGAATCGGTCACCAACACTCCCTTTAGCCTAAAACGGTGAGAGCAGTACTTATTTTAAGGTTCAACTTACGACCTACTTTGTGTCTTTTCGAAGTTCCATGTATCTCTACAGTTTGGTTGGAACATCATCAATAGCTTATAAACCTTTAATTCATAAATCTTACTTTAATTTACATATGTCTCACATAATAGACGCATTATTGTCTTAAGATTATAAAAAGAAATTCAAAAATTTGGACTTTTTTGTAACACATAATCATGAAATGGGTACTCACTAAATGAAATATAAACCTTTTTATGTCTTTTAGGACTTTATTTGTTGTCTTACGCTTAAAAAATGGGTATTATAACTTTTTTTATATATCCATTTAATATATCTATTACTATAAATATATTAGTCGGCCAAAAATCAGAGATACGGTAAGAAAAAACAGTTAAACTATACATGTTAAAGAGGCGAAATGATGTGTCCACTTCATAGTTCGGTAGTTTCTAACCCGCTATGATTCCAGAGAAACATTATTGACATCTGGTTGTCTTTTGGCATTGGCAGAATGACCCTCATAGCCCACAAATGTTTTCTGTTTCATAGATAAAAATCATAAAAAATAAAGGGTATTTACTAGTATTATTTTAATTGACTACAATGTATTCCAGAGGATTATGATTTTTCTCAAACGGCAAATTTCATAAAGAGAACCGCAAATTATGTACTTAGCATTTGCTATTTTTGCGAGAAATGTCTCTGAAAAAGAAAAAAATATGCTAGCTATGAACCTAACGTTTGGGTTTCAAATTGATAACGGAACACATGTGTAGAACATGCATCCAATTCTTGATAACAGAAAACAGGCGTAAAACACGCAGGTAGTCCAACAAATTAAGTGTCAAATTAGTGGAGAACCCACAAACAAAAACACAACTAACCTTATTTTATTCCATTTAAGCTGATGGCTCGGCTCGGCTCGGCGTGTTAACAGTGTCGGCTCAAGCCGCAACTTCACAGTACACCCACGCCGCCTCACTCCTTCAAGCTGACCTCTGAGTCTGCAGCTTTGAAGCAGTACCGGCTCCCCAAAACACTTCAATAAATGTTATGTAGTATAATATGTACACATTTTAAAATGAATCAACTGTAGTTTTTTACACAATTTTTAGAAGTGCATACAATAAAGTGTGTAGAATCAATATTTATGTTGGGTAATACAAGTTAATTTTGAAGATAGTTTTTGTGTGTTTGATTGTAGGGTAGTATAGGTAATTGGAAGATATGCATCATTTCGTTGGATACTGCAATATCGGGATGGGGAATTGAAGTTAGTGATGCTCCAAATTTCCGTGGATGTATTAAGAGATTTGTAGCTGCAAACATATGACTATCACTTCAAATGCTAGCTAGAAAGCGTACACACCTAAAAAAGGGGAAAAACATTCATCATCAGAACATGAGCTAAACGCGAAATCAAGAAAACTGAACTTAATAATTGTGATTCAAATTGTAATGATATAGCAAGTATAATAAGACAATCTACCCATTATTCTACCAAATTGTAATGATATAGCAAGCATAATCAGACGGCTCGGCTCGGCTCGGCTCGGCGTGTGAACAGTGTCAGCTCAAGTCGCGACTCCACAATACACCCAAGCCACCCTACTCTCCCAAGTCGACCTCCAAGTCGGCGACTTTGGAACTGTACCGGCTCTGAAAACACTTCAATAAATGTTATGTAGTATAATATATACACATTTTAAAATGAATAAACTCTAGTTTTTTAAACAATTTTTAGAAGTGCGTACAATAAAATGTGTAGAATCAATATTTATGTTAGCCAAAGGGGGTAATACAAGTTAATTTTGAAGATATATTTTGTGTGTTTGATTGTAGGGTAGTATAGGTTGTTCGCAGATAGGAATCGTATCTTTGGATACTGCAATATCGGGATGGGGCAAAGTTAGTGATGCTCCACTTTTCGTGGATGTATTAAGAGATTTGTAGAAGTCTAAATGGAGGTTTTATGGCCGAGATGAATGGATGATAGAAATGAAAAGTATTGAGGTAAATGGCTACTGTCATTTGCAATAGATATATGGACTTGATTGGTGTGTATGATAAAAAGGCAATGAAGGTTTAGTCTGTTAAAATTTAATAAACATGACAAGTTCATATATTAAACATATAATCATCATACACATGCGGAAGCGTAGAATCTATTTAACACATAAAGAATTAACCGAATAATAAAGAAAATGTACATTTTATTCTAGCTAAACAAGAATCAACTTCAATAATCCTTCAATCAAGATCAAGAACCCTAATTAGGGTTTATAATTGGATTAATGAATTACCCCTTACCGTTTTGTAATTCAATCCAAGATATTAACTATAGTGAGTTAATACCACGTTCTTGTACACACGTACTAATACCAAATTAATGTAAATGCTAGTTTAATAAAACACAAAACGATTTTGTTTTTGGAAAAACAAAAGTCGAACACCTCTTGAAGGTTTCGGCCGATTGGGACACAAGGGAAAGAGAAAAACACTTTTAGGGTTTAGTGTGTGTACAAAAGTTACAAAACAATGAACCCTTGTGTTTGTTTATATAGGATGACAAAACTTTGAGAACAAGTTAGGGTTTGGGAAACCCATTGCCGATCGGATCTTAACCCACAAAGGGGTTCTATATCTTTCTTGTTCTCTATTTTCCATCTATAGTCCTTTCCTTTTATTATTTAACGACCGTTAGTCAATTACCGTTAATTACTTAACGCTCGTTAGTCGTTTTGTGTAATTAATAATTAAATATAACTTTTTATATTAAATTATTAAACATTAATTCTTCATACGTAAAGTGTGCAATCCCGTGGTCTCGAGTTCGATTCTAGACATACACATATTAAATATTGTCCATAAACTAACAGCTCCCACTTGGACATATCTTAATAGTGTAATGACATTGGTTAGCGTCTAACAACACGCCAATGCCCCCAGTACAACTCGAGTAAGGTCTCCTGGAAAAACCTTTTGATGATTCATCATCATACTTATCCTTTTGTTACTAATATTACGTTAATAAAGATATGGATCTTAGTCATTCTTTAATTAACTATTATGTTTCTCATTGTTTATGATTGAGCAAGATTACCAAATCATCTAAACGTATTCCAGATAGATCTTGGGCGTGGCCACGCAAACATCTTGTCAACCCTACGAGGGGCCCAGTAGTATTAAACTTCAAAACAAATTTGAAGGAACAAATTCTTTCTTGACTACAAACAAAACCCATGAACTTTGCAACACTTCTGAAAACAATCCTTATAGCTACCAGTAACGTATAACGGTAAATTGCTTTACAGAAATGCACTACATCCATGACAGTTATCTGGTATCTCAAGTCTGAGGATAACTATATTCATGATTTACTTGATGACAAGATCCATAAAGTAAAATCATGTAGTTGAGATAAGTCCTATATTCAATTCATTGAATATCATGTGAAATTGGCATGTCAACGCATCAATATACTTTCAAGTATATTCTACCAATACTCAGATTTGTCTTAATTTAATGATATTCCCATATCATTAATTGACAACGGACAATTTAGAATAATTAAATTATTCATGGATTAAACATGCAAATACAGGATACAATCTATTATTAATGAAAACAAACGTACCAAGTACTTTAATTCATTGTAAATTATCCAAATACTAAATAGATCAATGCATGATAATTCTAGTTAATGAATTATGCCTCAAGTCATGTCAATCATACTTGTTGACAAGACATAAATCAACTAATTTTGATCTATCGAGAATACTTATTTCAAGAATTTAATTAGTGAAGTTCTTGTATGTGTGCATTCAACTATCTTGATATTGCCACATAATATTTCATAAAATGCGTGACATCCTCAACCACCAATTTATGATAATTAAACTATCAAACCTTTTATAGTTTAAAGTATTCTAATTCTTTAATGTACAATGAAACTATGCTCTTAATTAAACATAACTAGTACGCATGGCCATTAACAAGGATGAAATCCTACCATGACTAGTATTGAGTGTCATCTCAATTTCATTAGCATCATTGTATGCAAACAACAATATGCTCTTTAAAATTCCATAAACTTTAATATCCATTGCGTAATGTTTGATGCCTTCCAATCTTTCAAGATTTTTCGGCTATAATGATTACGCAACTGTAACACCCCAACCCGACAAGGGTCAAAATGCCACATTATTGTGTCAATCAGAACATACAAACGCAAACAGAAGACTTATAAACATAATGGTTACAAGGTTCAAAATGAAACTAAGGACATAATAAATCTACATCATACTGACTATCAAACTAGAATACAAATCTGAATCAAATCTAAGTAGTAGATAACTCCAAGTCTAATCCAAATGCAATTGGGATCTATCGTCAGGTTGGTCCACTAAAAACTTCTATGCACTCTTCACCCAATCTCAACTTCCAACCTAAAACCTGCCGTAGGAAAAGAAATGCGCTTGAGCTTAAAAAGCACATTGAACAGATATAACAAAACAACAACTAAATCTGAAAGCATACAAAACGGAATCAAACAAATCTGCTGAACAAGATTGTCCTATATCATAAGAGTCGAAGTAGATGTCAGTCATAAGTATCAAGGAAAGCAAAGAATCAACGAAATCAAATCATCATACGGAAATGCCCAACGAGCTCAAAAAGCATGCCACATGCTTAGTCACAAAATCATAATCATAACCTGTCATATCATAAGTAACCATAGAGGAGCGACCTCTCAAAAGTGAAATGGGATGCATGGCACGCACAAACCAATCACTACAAAGCCATATCATAAACATATCACAAAGCTTATGATGCATCCATACGCCCCCTGAACAAAATACATATACAAGTATGAGACTATGCATATATATAACAAAATGGCCATGTGCACAAATAATCATATCATAACAAAAGGGAACAACGTGGATCAACCACACCTCCACAGAAAGTATCATGCCATTGGTGCTTCAATGGCATGGCCATGGTACCTCCGTAGCTAGTTAGCTCGGGCAACAGAACAGAATAGAAAAAAGATATCCATAACAAAGCAATTACAGCACAATCAACAAAGGCATATCAAACTGAACAGAATCTCATATCAAATGAGATAGCATACTGAACATCACAACAAAATGGATAGCAACTGAATCATATCATAGGGAATCAAAGTCGAGGATTGGAAAGTCATGAGAGAACAAAAGCCTTACTGAGAAATGGTAGAATATCTGTACCTTAATCCGCAAATGAAACCATATCAGAAAACACAAGGATCAGAAGTTACTCCTTCTTCAGCGAATCTACACGAATTAATGATCGTCTTATTATTTAAGAACCATTTCATAAGTTATTACTGATTCACCACCTGTTGTTGAGCAGATTAACATATTAGGGTTTCTTTCTATTTTTAGAAACTTTCCATTTTTAGTAACTTTTCACATTTAGTAACTTTCCATATTTAGTAACTTCCCCGAATTAGTAACTTTCCCTATTTAGCAAGTTTCCATAAATGGTAAGTTAGGGTCACATTCATAATTAGCCAAACTTAGGGTTTATAGCACTTCCAATTCATATATCACTTAGTTAAGACATATTATTGAATCTGGATCACATTCTTATGATTTTTAAGGCCTGTCAATTAAGCTCCAAAAATTCTGAATTAATTCTCAGTGATTCCCATATCAGTTAAGTACCTTCACAAATTTTTATAGATTTTATTACTCAACACAAGTACTGTTTTAAAAATCATCTTTACAGACCTGTTCAGAAAGTTAACTGCACATACATACAGAAAGTTTGCCTTTAGTAAACCCATTTCAACACTTCAGAAAAATCCACAAAATTTCCAGAAACTGACACATAACTTAAATATCGCTGCTGTAAAAAGAGAGCTCTCAATTCCTTGTGTTTTAAAAATTAAAATTCATAAACACCGACTGATTTTTAAGTTCCCAAAACTCAGGTTTGACACATGATCCCATAAATTCATAAACATGACCAATCCGACTCCAATTCACTCCAAACCAATTGGAAAACTTAATTAGGATATTAAACTAGGTTTACAAGCAAAGAACCAGTATTGTACACTTATGAAACTCATGTTATCAAGCACACATATTCAGGTTTCAAAACTGCCCAATTCAGAAATCCATTGTAGACCATTAAATAACATGTTTACTTATACAAACGCCCACGTGACCTTTAAATAACACGAGACCTGAATTAATTATAATCTTAACATGTTCATATGTTCATATAAAGGTCACACCATTACCCCAAGCCAAAACAAAACAGAAACATCCACATAAAATCATAGCATACACACCCTTGATACCCATTAACACACACGCTTAGGGTTTCTCTTTCAAGTCTCATTTAATGAGCAATTTAAGTCGATTATTAGGGCTCGTTTTAGATTAAGATTAGGTCAATACTTAGGGCTGGAGCACGACACCAAAATAGTCCATACAACTCGACACAAAATAGTTTCACATAAGCGCATATATTCATGATTTCATGTGATAAATATAACGAGGCAAACAAATGTATATAAGCAGATTCGAATAGCATATTTTAAGGTTGTGATTTCATATGTATTATGTCGAATTAAAGGGAACAAAAGAGAACATATAACCTGTGAATCGACCTAGGAAGAAAACCGAATAGAAACAAGAACTTAGGGCCCAAATTGCATAAACACACCAACGATTACACCAACACCAATCACCAAACCACGAACACACCAAGCTGGGACACCAAGAACCGGTCACTACCTTGCTACCCTCCTTCATGCCTTGATTTCTTGAGAGGATAAAATGAAGCTGCCGATTGAAATTTTTAGGGTTTATGTTTGTTTCGGTTTGGAAGGAGAGCAAAAGAACCCGTATAATATGTTGTGAAAGAAGAATGTGCATATGAATATCCAGGAATTCCGAGGTGGGCTGGACTCATTCTTTTCAAAATTTTCAAATTCATTAACCCATAACATAGGTGATGTAGTGTGTACAAATTTTTAATAGGATCGGACCCTATATAGACTTAGTAGCGTGTTATATTTATTTGAACAAATGTTAGGTCGATCTTTGTAATCTTAGATATAGGATTTCTCATTTTGTAATTTAGAGTATAGCATAAGTATATAACTTAGTCAAACGTTCAAAACTTTAGGTAATTTCATATTCAAAAGTTCAAACGTTGATTCGTAATTTGAGGTCGTTATAATTCTTCACCTCTGAAAAGAAAATTTTCATGCTCGAAATTTGATGTCGCAAAATTTATACGGAGACGTATCAATCACGAAAAGAAATGACAATAACTAGCCTCACGCTCGGAGAGGTTTCTTCCAAAAGCATCTTCACAAACGGAATAGTTTTATTTCTCATGACCCGATCCTGATGCTCCAAAATAGCCTCAGGCTCTTCAACAACAGACAAATCACAACAAATCTCGATCCAACGAATACGGAACATATACATGACAGATGATATTTGTAATCTCACTAAGAGATACATGAATCAGATATACACATGAGGCAATTACAGAGGTTGTGCTAAACAATAAAACTTCATCAACTATCTCCAGATTCTGAACGAACTAAGGAACTTGCTAATGATCAAAGAAACACATACCGAATTATCAAACTCATCAAGAGTTTCATAAAGAGGTGAGTAACATATTCGTATCGACGATCAACTAAGCACATATCGGAATATCAAAACGTATCAGAAGCCTAATGGGATAGGTAGGATAATCATATGAATAAGAACGAATCCAAGGACTAACATATCGCGGACTAAATCCTCCTTATATGCCAAAACGTCTAATATTGTTGTACATGGACATCATATGGAACACACAAATTCTCGGTCTAAAATTTCAAAGTTTCTCTTCCACAATGATAACTAATCCATTAGTCACTGTAATCAACTTCGGACCTTCGATAAGTAAATCTTCAACTTAATTCTACCAAAAGGTGCTCCACATCTCTATTCATACAAAAATCTGAAAGGAAAACCCTTGTCACTTACGAGCCATCTAATCATAGTGAGCAAACACAACCATGCTAAACACTTGTCGAATTTTCCGCTCAACACGTCTTCCAAGTTTAATTAGTTGTTTCACTTATCCATTGGTTTGGAGGTGCAAAACATTACTAAACTTGAGTCTGGTTCCTCAAGCCTTCAGTAGCTCTTCCTAGGAATGTGAAGTAGAAACGCGAATCTCTGACACGATCACTGCAGGTGCGCCACGTAGCTTGAATAATCTTCTGCCGAAAGAAGTCTCTGCCAATCTTCCAAGTGAGCCGACCTAGTCAAACGATCCACTACAATTCAATTCGTGTTGTCCTTCCAAAATGTGCGCGGAAATCCCGTTACAAAGTTCCTGAAAGTTTTATCCCACTTCCACATACGAAACATCCAAAACTAATGAAAACCACTTGTACTCTGATGTTGAATCTAAACCTGTTGACACGCTAAACACTTCGCCACCAAGGTAGTCACAGCTGTCTTCATACCATCCTATCAAAATTTCTGTTGCAAGTCTCTATACATAATAGTACAACTAAGATGAATAGAGCAAATAGAACTGTGTGCTTCAATCAAAACCGTTTCCTTCAAGTCTTCTAACATAGATCATATTCCATCGTCTTGCTCCTGAGCTTCTTCACGCCTGCCACTAATCACTCCCAAGTCATGCGTCGGATAGTTCACTTCCTACGGTTCTAGCTGTACTGATGCATAACCAACCATCTTCCTGTGTTGCATAAGGACATAGCTAAGTCTCCTTCTTGAGTAGAAACAAATCTCTTTTCAGCTTCTCAAAATTCTCCTCTCATTCTTCATTCCAACCAAATTTTACTCTTTGAAAATATTATATAGAGCTTCTTCTGACGTAGAAATTTTAACCCAGAATACAAAGATGATTTCCGTGTTTCTCTTTCGTCTCTGAATATACCAATATGTCATACTATGACAGATTATCCAAGTATTCCTGAAAGACACAATTTAATCAAGCCCATAGGAATAGTCGGAGCAGTAGCCAATACAATTGGCATCACAACACTCATAGAGATCATAACGAATACGGACATCAATTCTAGGAACATCTCATTTCTTTAAGCGTAACTGAAAATAATCGGATCCAAAACTCAATCACAGAGAAACTTTACACCCTGAAGTTGATTAATCAACCGTCGATTCAAGGTAACGGATAACGATTCTAACCACAATACTATTCTGTTTTCAAAATTCAATACACAACTTGATGCTGTCATGTCATCTTCCTTCTTCACGAACAAAACTAGAGCACCCTACGAAGACACACTCGGACGAATAAAACCACTTCCTAGAAGTTGGTCCTTCAATTCTCTCCATTCAACTGATGTCGCTCAATACGGAGTTTCAAAATTAGGCAAAACGTTGCTCTTATACGGATAAGGTTTCTAAATCAACCAACTTACTGATCTCAGGTACTGCTCAAGATCTCCTATGATCCCAATAAGTTCAAGTTATATGATGTAACTATTATCACGTTGGCCATGCGTCATAATACTTGCATCATATACACATGCCTTTATTGCAATCACAGTCTACCTCGAGTCGTGACTAAACAAATTCTCATAACCAGATCAAAACAAATTCACACTTATATGGAAATCTTGATAGTTAAACCGATAACACATTGGGAAATTTCAAACACTGAATAACTCTCGAGGCAAGTTTCATCAAACGAAATATCTTTACAACCGCGAAGGATTAATGTACGAGTTTCAAAGAAAAGGTGATCATAATTGTTTACCAGGTTGGGAACCATGGTACAGAATTTTGAGTTTCTCAAATCGCCAAAGATGAAAAATCTAATATGACTATTGTTTTCATCTCGATGCTCAGTCAACAAATCCATATCCAGAATAATATCGAATCAAACATTTCCAAAGGAACAAATTAGCAGAACAAAACTTAACTTCAAATATCTTCAAAACGTACTGGACAATTCCGATACTTGTGACGAATAATCACAAGATTTCTCATATAGATGGAACTAGGTATAGCAAATTCTAATAGTGCAGTGGGAACCTTAATATGCTTAGCAATAGCAAAAGAGACCACAGAATGTGTCGAACACCTCGGATTCATACATATACGAATTCTCTGAACAAATGAAAAGGCATCTAAATGAATGACAAACTAAGCGGATATCAAAATTCGAAAGAATTTGGTCACATCAGAAAGTGAAACTTCTAAGGCATTACTACAAAAGTCTAAAAGCATTCTAAACTTATTTGATCACTAAACTTATGTTGCGTATCCTGAAAAATTTTCTAAATCTCCGGAATAAATGATCTTATAAAGGCTTAACTGAAATCAGAGCATAAATCAGAGTCATGCGGAAGAAAGATATCTAACAGACGCCTTATCGCATAATCTACCCAATCCTCACCGGTCATAACTAAAGTTTTTTTTGTAGGGGAAACCTAAGGAAAAAATTCCAGGGTTGTTCCATAAGCTCCTACAGTGCTCACCTAAGGGCCTAAATCTTCACAGGCCATAACTTATGTGCTACAAGTCGCAGACTGAGCTCTGATACTATAATTGTAACACTCCAACCCGACAAGGGTCAAAATGTCACATTATGATGTCAATCAGAACGTACAAACGCAAAAAGAAGACTTATAAACATAATAGTTACAAGGTTCAAAATGAAACTAAGGACATAATAAATCTACATCATACTGACTATCAAACTAGAATACAAATCTGAATTAAATCTAAGTAGTAGATAACTCCAAGTCTAATCCAAATGCAATTGGGATCTATCGTCAAGGTGGTCCACTAAAAACTTCTATGCACTCTTCGCTCAATCCCAGCTTCCAACCTTAAACCTTCCGTAGGAAAAGAAATGCGGCTGAGCTTAAAAAGCCCAGTGAACAGATATAAAAAAACAACAACTAAATCTGAAAGCATACAAAACGGAATCAAACGAATCTGCTGAACAAGGTTGTCATATATCATAAGAGTCGAAGTAGATGTCAGTCATAAGTATCATAAGGAAAGCAAAGAATCAACGAAATCAAATCATCATACGGAAATGCCCAACGAGCTCAAAAAGCATGCCACATGCTAAGTCACAAAATCATAATCATAACCTGTCATGTCATAAGTAATCATAGAGGAGCGACCTCTTAAAACTGAAATGGGGTGCATGGCACGCACAAACCAATCACTACAAAGCCATATCATAAACATATCACAAAACCTAGAATGCATCCATACGCCCTGTGAACAAAATACATATACAAGTACGAGACTATGCATATATATAACAAAATGGCCATGTGCACAAATAATCATATCATAACAAAAGGGAACGCCGTGGATCAATCACACCTTCACAGAAAGTGTCATGCCATTGGTGCCTCAATGGCATGGCCATGGTACCTCCATGCCTAGTTAGCTCGGGCAACAGAACAGAACAGAACAAAGCTATCCATAACAAAGCAATTATAGCATAATCAACAAAGGCATATCAAACTGAACAGAATCTCATATCAAATGAGATAGCATACTGAACATCATAACAAAATGGATAGCAACTGAATCATATCATAGGGAATCAAAGTCGAGGATCGGAGAGTCATGAGAGAACAAAACCCTTACTGAGAAAGGGTAGAATATCTGTACCTTAATCCACAAATGAAACCATATCAGAAAACACAAGGATCAGAAGTTACTCCTTCTTCAGCGAATCTACACGAATTAATGATCGTATTATTATTTAAGAACCATTTCATAAGTTATTACTGATTCATCACCTGTTGTTGAGCAGATTAACATATTAGGGTTTCTTTCTATTTTTAGAAACTTTACAGTTTTAAGTAACTTTCCACATTTAGTAACTTTTCATATTTAGTAACTTCCCCGACTTAGTAACTTTCCAAATTAAGTGAGTTTATCGAATTAAGTAACTTTCCCGAATTAGTAACTTTCCCTATTTAGCAAGTTTCCATAAATAGTAAGTTAGGGTCACATTCATAATTAGTCAAACTTAGGGTTTATAGCACTTCCAATTCATATATCACTTAGTTAAGACATATTATTGAATCTGGATCACATTATTATGATTTTTAAGGCCTGTCAATTAAGCTCCAAAAATTCTAAATTAATTCTCAGTGATTCCCATATCAGTTAAGTACCTTCACAAATTTTTATATATTTTATTACTCAACACAAGTACTGTTTTAAAAATCATCTTTACAGACCAGTTCAGAAAGTTAACTGCACATACATACAGAAAGTTTGCCTTTAGTAAACCCATTTCAACACTTCAGAAAAATCCACAAAATTTCCAGAAACTGACACATAACTTAAATATCGCTGCTGTAAAAAGAGAGCTCTCAATTCCTTGTGTTTTAAAAATTAAAATTCATAAACACCGACTGATTTTTAAGTTCCCAAAACTCAGGTTTGACACATGATCCCATAAATTCATAAACATGACCAATCCGACTCCAATTCACTCCAAACCAATTGGCAAACTTAATTAGGATATTAAACTAGGTTTACAAGCAAAGAACCAGTATTAGACACTTATGAAACTCATGTTATCAAGCACACATATTCAGGTTTCAAAACTGCCCAATTCAGAAATCCATTGTAGACCATTAAATAACATGTTTACTTATACAAACGCCCACGTGACCTTTAAATAACACGAGACCTGAATTAATTATAATCTTAACATGTTCATATGTTCATATAAAGGTCACACCATTACCCCAAGCCAAAACAAAACAGAAACATCCACATAAAATCATAGCATACACACCCTCGATACCCATTAACACACACGCCTAGGGTTTCTCTTTCAAGTCTCATTTAATGAGCAATTTAAGTCGATTATTAGGGCTCGTTTTAGATTAAGATTAGGTCAACACTTAGGGCTGGAACACGACACCAAAATAGTCCATACAACTCGACACAAAATAGTTTCACATAAGCGCATATATTCATGATTTCATGTGATAAATATAACGAGGCAAACAAATGTATATAAGCAGATTCGAATAGCATATTTTAAGGTTGTGATTTCATATGTATTATGTCGAATTAAAGGGAACAAAAGAGAACATATAACCTGTGAATAGACCTAGGAAGAAAACCGAATAGAAACAAGAACTTAGGGCCCAAATTGCATAAACACACCAACGATTACACCAACACCAATCACCAAACCACGAACACACCAAGCTGGGACACCAAGAACTGGTCACTACCTTGCTACCCTCCTTCGTGCCTTGATTTCTTGAGAGGATAAAATGAAGCTGCCGATTGAAATTTTTAGGGTTTATGTTTGTTTCGGTTTGGAAGGAGAGCAAAAGAATCCGTATAATATGTTGTGAAAGAAGAACGTGCATATGAATATCCAGGAATGCCGAGTCTAATGGGGTATGGGCTGGACTCATTCTTTTCAAAATTTTCAAATTCATTAACCCATAACATAGGTGATGTAGTGTGTACAAATTTTTAATAAGATCGGACCCTATATAGACTTAGTAGCATGTTATATTTATTTGAACAAATGTTAGGTCGATCTTTGTAATCTTAGATATAGGATTTCTCATTTTGTAATTTAGAGTATAGCATAAGTATATAACTTAGTCAAACGTTCAAAACTTTTGGTAATTTCATATTCAAAAGTTCAAACGTCGATTCGTAATTTTTGGTCGTTATAGCAACAATTTTCCATATGGTTCATACTTAGAATTTAGGAGCAATTCTATACCAAGGATGTAATTCTATATCCAACCACATTCATTACACTTAGTTATCTAATAACTTTCAATTAAATATTAATGTTGTCAAATCATCTTTCATCCAAGCGTGATACAATAAATAACATGATGTTTATGAAAAATCCTTGTGTCAAACTTAGATTTCATTCATGGTATATCTTTTCAAAGATATGTTTCCATTTAGAATTTCTAATAGCATATCATGTTCTATTAGAATCAATTATTTTACCGCTTATGTTTATAACAATAAACATATATTCCAAGGTTGTATGTTTATTTTCTAAATCTTCAAGTGAAGTTTCATTCCAAACTAAGACTTAACATTTAACGTATATGGAATGTTACTTCCTATATGTTATACAACATATATGAAATAAGAAAATAAACATAACACTCCCACTAGCTTTCAGGAATACTAAGGAATTATCTTATTTTAATTATAAATCAAAACTTGGATTTAATAATTAAACATAAGTATATCTCCTAGATGCATACATTAATCCATTCATGAATTATTGCACTTTGTATACTTCCAAAGATTATTTAAATTCAAATACTCCTTTTAATTACTTATCGTCCTCGCACAAGTAATTACTCAATAAAGAGTTTTGATATTCCATTGTCAATTTTATATTAATGAAACTAAGAATGATAATCATAATCTTTATACATTTAATGTGCCTAGAAAGAATATTCAATCATAGTTGATTGCTTAAGTGTGATTGATAATCTTGTCATAAGACATACATTAAATATGTCTACAAAATTGTCCATATGATTTATACACAAAGATTTAAACCACTAGGATTTTCATTCCCTTTGAAGAAACTCATTTTCATTCTATAGTCTAACTATAGAGTTCAAGATTAACTAAGTTTCCAAAACTAATTATCTTTATGGACTGCATCTAAACATTCATAGTATGAGTAATTTGCCAAATTCAATATTTGCAATTCATCTTAATGACCAGCAGGTTTACCATAATCCTGTAACTCATACTCCTCAACATATTATTCAAATATTTAAGATATCCTTGCGGATCTATGAATGAGAATTCCATCATCTTGAGATTTAACATTAACATGTTTAATCCTCATCATGACATTTACTAGTGTATTTTTAGAACATTATGTATTTTGTAATTTTATCTTTTCAAGATAAAACTCCCACTTGCCTTTTGCAATTTATAGACTATCTATAAATACTTAGTGACCGGATTGATTATACACTTAGGATGTTACTCCTGTTAATGTGTATGTGATACTTTGAGTAGATATAACCAAGTATGCGGAATCTACTTAGTTATACTTAGAAGAATATTTAAGTGATTGAATAAATGGAACAGTAAGTTGTAGGTATGAACAATGAAGACAATTGTTTAACTTCAAAATGATTCAATATTATTATATCAATAATACGAGTACTCTTGCTAGTACTAGGGTTTACAACCTTGAATCTTCACAAAGACTGATACGTATAACCTAACATAGGAGATCCTTTTATAGACCAAGGATTCCTGTACAAGATAACTATAATCTATATCAATAAGGATATCTACTAAATCTTTTCTATAATTATCTTTTTACACGTTTACAAAAATATAAGCAGTACTAACTTCTAATGGTGGGCAGTACTAACTGACTTAGTACTGTCAGTGTTGTCTTCAATGATTCTTCATCAGTACTAACTTATAACCAACAGTACTAACTGTTAGGTTTAATTCCCAACACTTAGCAAGTAGAGCAACACTAAATTGTTCTCTTTTAGGACATTACAAACACATATTGACAGTTCCTTACATTAGTTTGTTAATATCCTACTTCATAAGTTGTTTAACAAATTAAGAACTTCAATTTTAAGACTTAATGTGATTCATCACATTCCATAATAAATGGTGTCTTATTAATCTTTTAGGTTGGAGTCTTATTGAGTATATACAATTCATACTCAATTTTCTAACCTTCATAACTTTTTGGAAGAAAATAAGTTATAGTTATCTTTAATCAAACAATACCAATAGAGTTTGATTCTCTTAACAGAACACACCACAAACTTGAGGTATTTCATTAGAACTAATATTGTGAGACAATCTAACAATATGTAAGATAAACTCATACTCCTTCTGGCTTACCTATTTACCAACTAAGTCAACTTAATGGTGAAATTAATTTTTCAAGTCAATTTCATATTTTATAACACAAGTACTTTTTAACTAAGTCACTTCTTGTCCATTTCTCAACAAGAAGACATGAAGTATTTTAATCCCACTATACGTTATAAATCATTGATCAACTCAATGACTTCTTGTATATGTCTTGTCACACCCCGTCAAAGGCGAAAACACGGGATGTAACTGGGAAAGGCACATTGCATAACATTATAGACTCATACCTTACAATTATTTCAGTAATAGTTTACAAAACATTCTTCGACCAATATTTAAAAGAGAAGCATGTCTCAATTGAAATCTTGACATCTTGACAAACATAGTAATAAGTATCAAATAGTCTGGTTCCGATAAATGTGCCTTCAAATACTTTAGTAATGATCCACCTGAAAATCGTACTAGAAAACGTTAACATAATGTTGGTGAGCTCGTAGGTTTAGATGTTAAACCACGAAGCTGTGAATAATAGCGTAGGACAATAGTGAGCAAGATATACAAATATGAGCACATAGTAAAGGTCACAAACTATCACAGACCGCAAAACACGCATATTTGATCCACACATAGTCTGGGTGCCACTTCCCAAATGATATACTGGGTGCCATTTCCCAAATGATATACTGGGTGCCACTTCCCAAAATTATACCCACAATGCATCACAAAATAGTTTCGCACGTTCAAGCTAAGTCACACAATCTGAATTCACACAGTAAGGCACATATTGCAATCAAAACACACGTACTGTCCAAAAACCACGAAGACAGTAAATCACAGCATGAAAACATTTGTAAAGCATTTAGTACCAGTTCCACCCCAAGGTAAAACACGTTAAAAATGGGGCTACGAGAACTCACCTTAGCAAAAGCAAATTCCGATTGATAACTTGGCAAACGGTAAGTTAAGCCCGATAACTCTAATCGCGACCTAAATAATATATATGTCTTAGGTTTGAAAACAAGGCCATGCACGTAAGTTCATACTTTACTTTATCACTTGTACATGTTGTTGTAATACTTGTCATCAAAATAAGTTGCGTCAATTTGATCCTTTATTTAGAAATTACCACTTTAGAAAACGTAACTTGTAAATCTTGCGACCAAATTTTAGTCGTCATGTTAATGGCTATTTCAAAAGTCTCTAACGCACCTAATAAGTATATATATTGTTCTACCATTTTCGTTTACGTCATTTTAGCCAAAATGTACTCCAAAAGGTCCAAAATCCAACTCAAAAATTCCTAACAGCTTTCTAATAGAGAAATAATAGGATGTCAACGTATATGTTGACGTAAACATTCGTTAAGCCATAACTTTTGCGTCGTAGCTTCGTTTCTTAAGTTTGACCTATCCCCGCGAAGGTATTTAAGTATACTATCGGCTTTTCAAGGTCTCGGCTAGTCTAGATACCATTTAACCTCAGTTTTCATCTCTCAAAATTCTGGACAGATTCATTTATTTTTCTGAAAATGTAGTTTTCGTCGTCTAGATTGAAACTAGCGTATCTTTTTCGTTATAAGCTCGTTTTAACTCATTCAAGCGGCTACGTTTTCGTTATTAAGTCTATTTTCTATATTTCTAGCCTAAAAGTATCACCACACTACTGATTTTTCTGTATTAACCAAAATGTGACAGAATCACATTTATTAATGCCAAACTATTTTCCAAACCTTCTAGCTATTATAACCTCTTGACAACCACTTCAAATCTAGTCCTAGTTCATCCATCAACTTCTCAACATAACAATAGTGATCTAGCTATAATCTTAACTATATTCAAAGTCCATGTAAATAATCCTCAAGAATGTTTAAATATACAAGTTTACTAACATTCATGGTTATAAGGTTTATTACCACTTTCTTGTGAAGAGTTTTACTAACTAGTTTTCTTGTAAATCAAAACTTGTTCAAAACATAATCTTTTGTTAAAGGATCATCGTGAATGTAAATCTTTATCAACATGTACCAAGTGATAACTAAGTATATACTTGACTAGCATTATGATATAAAGAAAAACATGAAGTTTTTGTAGTGTAAGATTACTTACAAAAGTGATTAGTGAGATATGAGTGCAAGATACTTGTTTAACCCCAAGATTATTGTTCCAAACTCTTGCTAAAGTGCCCTAAGTATGCTTGATCTTAATCAAAATCAAGATTTCTCCTTCTTGCTCCTTATAGTGTGTCGACTTCATGTGTAGAATGGGAGGGTATATTTTCTTTTTCCTTGAACTAGCTAATGTAAGAAATGAATATATATGGATCCATATTTATACTTGAAGAGTTTTCAAAGAAATAATGGTTAGTCAAAATCATGATCTTGGCTAGATGAGGGAGGTATGGCCGAAGGGATGGGGGAGGGGGACAAGATCTCACCAAAGTCTTGATTTTGGCCATGCTTTGAAAATATTGGAGTATGGTGGTTATTAATTGTCAAGTACTTTTGTCTTGTGATATTTTCAAATCAAGGGAAGGGGGGGGGGCGCAATCTAAATAAAAATGAGATAAAATGCGTTGTTTTGATACGAGAGTGTATATATTGTATGTATTGGGTGTTAAAAATAGGTATTGGTTGTTGGTTCGGTGATTAATAAAAGTTATACGTAAATAAACGTAGGATATAAAGAAATTATTTTTGGTGTAAGGAAATATTTTTGAAACTTTTGTAATAATTTAGGAAGTATAAAAATACGTTAGAAATAATTGTTGGGAGAATTGGGTATATCTAGTGTTAAATTTTGAATTACGAATAGTGTTTGTTGAATTGACAACCGTATGTAATTTAAGAAAAGAAAATTGTTTTAGAGTTTAAAATTGTGAACCGGAGTAGGGGAAAGGTACTGGAGCATTGTGGACTAAATATAGCCTAAGTCTTAGTGATAAAATATTTATTTTAAAACGAAATGCGGTAACTTAAAATGTTCCTGAAATTTACCATTTGTCACAAATAAGTTTGGAAAAATCATCGTCTGCCGCAACTGGTTTCGAGTTTTATAAACAAGTATTGCCCTAAAAATGCCGGTTGGTACAGTACACCCCCGTTACAGGAATTTTGTCCCCAAAATTCAGTTAGTACCACTGCAAAAAATGTGGGTACTCAATTCTCACCTTGCCCTTACGTTCCCAAGTAACTCATGTCCACAGTTTAAGTTCTAATGACTTATAATTAGAATCTTGTCTCATCTAAATTGCTCACTTCTCTATCGAGGGTTCTGGTTGGCTCTTTCACAACACGAAATAGATCACCAAGCTGACATCTTATGGAATGATAAGTTTCTCACACGTAAATCACTAAAATTCATGGGTTGCTTGTAAATCCATATGACCGATTTCTGTTAACGAAACTGCTAGTCTGCTGTAAACGATCTAGCCACCAATTTTAGAATCAATGATTTTGCCTAATCTTATGGAATTAGTGTAACGCCCCGTGACCAAACACGACTAAAAACGTGAAAATTTTTTCGCAAAAAGTCTACTCGAAAACTGACCCGCAGCTACTCTTTAACAAACTGGAAAAATATATAAATATCTGGAACTTGAGACTATTTTTACATGAAACTAGACTCGATTACCTTCAAAACGACGGGTGGTACGACCCCTAACGACTTACGGTTCAAAAGATATGAATTTTCAAAGACTACCGAAAATCTGCCAAAACCCACTTTCATAACCAAGATGAGAAACTGGATCCACACTTAGGTCCATATCTTGGAACCTAAAGGGGGATCCTAGACTCATAACCAAGATGAGTAATATTCACAACCAAGATGAGTAAATCTCATATCCACACTAAGGTTCAACTCTTGGAACCTAAAAGTAGATCCTAGATTCATAACCAAGATGAGTAAATCTCAGATCCACACTAAGGTTCAACTCTTGGAACCTAAAAGTAGATCCTAGATTCATAACCAAGATGAGGAAACTTCATAACCAAGATGAGGAAACTGGATCCACACTTAGGTCCCTATCTTGGAACCTAAAGGGGGATCCTAGACTGAAAATTTTTCTTTAGGATTTGACGGGTTATGCATGAACCCATTTTGACCCGTTACTCTCTAAAACACTTAAAACACTTCCCTTACCTACCATACTTGACCAACATACATATTTGATGAACTCAAATAAGTACATTTTATTACTATCATTTATCCTATTAATTTGACTTGTTTTACTATATTATGTATGAGGATTGATACTTAATCATTTACTTTTGTAATTCTCAGGTAAAAACAAGCATTTGGTGAAACTTAGCGATTATGGACTAATAATGGAGCAAAACGTGCATAAAGTGAAAGTCTACTGACATGGACAAGATCAAGTCAATTCTGCTCCAGATGCGCCGCATCTCACTATCAACATGCGCCGCATCTCTATCAAGATATCACCAGATACGATCCAAGATACAAGAGGACATGCGCCGCATCTAATAAAGGGTTACGCCGCATCTTCTGGCGGTGTACGAATATTCCTGAATATTATAATCTTGGACCCCACGCGAAGTTAAGTACATGCGCCGCATCTACTTAGTAGATGCGCCGCATCTTCCCTCAGACACAAACTATAAATACCCCGTAGACCAGACGAATAAAGGAGTTCGAGTTCGAAACCCTAAAACCGAAGTTCGGACAGCAGAACAGGAGGACGAATTCAGTCAAGGAGGCAGCACAAGACACACCCAAATCGAAGATACAAGAGCTGTAAGAAGGTGCTGCATGTATTTAATTCATTAAGTAGTTTTGTTTTATTGTGTTAGCAAACTTTAATTCATCAAGATTGGTGGCTTGTGTAATGTGGCAACGGAAAGATTGCACTCCCTTAAAACTGCTTTCTCATTAATTAAAGTTTATATGTTGATGTCTTTGGTTACTACTTATTAGTGCATTGATAACCTCTGTGTTTATTAGTGGCTTGCGGGCATTTGACTGCGGGACATAATGTGGCTCCCACGGTTGTTTCTAAATTGATCACTTAGGAATAACTTTTAGACATAAGTAATCATTAAGGGTTTACTCGCCGATAAGAATAGGACCAACGAGAAAGGGTTAATTACATACACTTCATATAAAGCTATCAATAAAACAAGTGACAATCTACTTAATTATAAGGACAGCCCTCTTATTGTCTCGAGTATTTATCTGTGTACGTGTGTGCTACTTGCTGATTCGTGCCTATTGTTTATTTTATTATTTACTTGCAAACAAAACTGTGCCAGTCTCTCAGGCTGAAACCCCCTTGCGTTAGGATATTAAAATACTGATTAGATTAACTAGATAATACGTTCCACTCTTAGTGATCGACACTCTACTTACCATTATCTTCATACTGACCGGGTACACTGCTCGTTAAGTGTGTGTGTTATTGATAAGTCGGCTAAATATAAATTTAAAACTTGAGTAGGCATTAAAACTGCTAAACCGCAACGACACATCACGCGCATCAAGTTTTTGGCGCCGTTGCCGGGGAGTGAATTGTTATTTTCTGTTAATTTGATTAGTTTTTTAATTAGGTTTTTCTTTTTATTAGATTAATTGCATCATTGTACTATTTTGCATATTTGTTGTATTGTGTGTTAATTGTTTTCTTTTATTTTTGTGTGTTTATTTTCGTTTGTGTGTTTAATTTTTTTTTTTTTTTTTTTTTGGTTTTTATTTTTCGTATTTTTCTGTTCTGCTATCGTTGTACTGTGCTAAATCGAACGATACGGCGCATCTGATCTCTCAGATACGGCGTATTGCGTTCAATTTTTTTAATACAACGCGTTTAATTAATTCGATACGACGCATCTTTTCCCCAAAGATACGGCGTATCTGTTTTTAATAAGAAATTTCTTTTCTAAGCGATAAAGTAATACGACGCATCTTCTTTTGAAGATACGGCGTATCTATTATTTTAATTAAAAACAGTTTGCGAATTATTAAACAGATACGACGTATTGATCTCTGTCGATACGGCGCATCCTACTGAATCAAAAATCTTTTTCCTTAAACGTAACGAAAATACGGCGCATTAACTTTCGTTAATACGACGCATTTAATTTTAATTAGATAAGTTGATTTTTGATTAATTAATTCGATACGGCGCATTCATAAATTCTAAGCGGCGTATCTATTTTCTGAATAAAGTCTGATTAAATTTTTAACGTATTAAGATACGGCGTATCCACCACAGCTGTTGTTGCTTGAGTCCATGTACGCAAGAGAAAATTTCCCATCATCTTCTTCTATAGTAGTCCAGTTTAATCCTTCGGCTTCAATCAAAGGCCATAAGAGCGACAATTCTTCTCCAGTGTACCTTACAAATACATCATAAGAGAATACCTCTTTGTCAATGTTACATAAACGCATGAATTCCATAAAAGCAGCTTCAAGAGGAGTCTCCCAAGAGAATAAATCTGCATCGATCATGAGTACATTGAATGAATCTGAAAACAAGCATTCTTTAGCAAGATATCCGTTAACTGACATGTCTTCCATAGCAAAATCTGTCATCCAAGGTAAAATCATCAGTAGGATTTGTTCGCTAGAACTCAAATAAAGTCTGATTAAATTTTTAAAGTCTGTTTCATGGCAGATTGGTAAGATTGATAGACCTCTCCCTCAATGATTGGCTAGAACTCAAATATGGTAGTCCGGAATTTGCCCCTGTAAATGAAGTCAAGGAGATTATGACTTCATGGTTGACTAGGAGTTTTAAGAAGCAATTTAACGAGTTCATGGAGATAAAAAAGAATATGATTGGGAAGGTTTGCTTTGACGTTAACCATGATCCTAACGATGTAGATTTTTCAGAATGGTTAGCTAGTAAGTTTAATAACCATAAGAGCATGGATCGAGCTACTAAGGATGCATTATGGGTATATTGGATGAGAGGAGAAGACGAAGAAGTAGAAAGCGATTATGGGTCGTCACTTCATGATTCAACAATCAATGAGGGCATTGAAGAACTTTTCAGAATTGACATTGATTTGTTAGAGTATGAGACACCCTTGTGCAAGCAGTTCAAGGAATTTAACTACCTTCTTCAAGTCGACGACGATGTGCTTACTGGAGATCTACCAGGATTTAAGACTTATGACGATTTCAAAAACACCTGGTACTATGAATGGAATGACCAAGTACCATGGGTTTGGGATAAACCATGGGAATTTGAGCACATTAATCACACCTGTACACCCTTCGTTTTCAAGGACGGGAGTAGTGTTTGGCCGACCTGTGATTATAAAAGTGACGGAACCTGTAACGGGGGAAGTATAATTGGGATGAAACGGGTTGGCAACGATGTAACCTTTGAAGATTATGAATGGTACGATAATATTGAAGACTGCCCACAAAAGGCGGAGGCTTTACAAGAAAAGGGCAGGATTGAACGCTTGAAAGGACTTAAGGGGACATCGGATACTACTTTCTGGGAATGGGTGCATATACAGTTTGATGATTTCACGAAGCTTAGTCGACGGTTACAATATGATTTGGAAAGAGAATGGGAGGCGATTCAAGATAATAATAATAATGAGTCATTGATTGAAGAACTAGATGATTATTTGATTAAGGATCCTTATTTTAAGTTTGTTGACAAGGATGAAGAAGAGTTCACCAAAAGAAAGTGTCAACTACTTGGGATTCCATACAATGAGCCACCCATGATTATTTCTGAAAAATTTAAAATCATCAAATATTCTTTGGGTCCTGATGAAGAATATACTGCGGTGAAGACAAAGAGTTATATAAGATTAAGTCGAACGGAAGAAAACGTCGCAGAGATATACGGGAAAATCTTTCGGATGAAGGACGAAGGATGGACCGTGACAAGGACTTATTGCTGAGCTGAACGTGAGTCTAACTTGAAGACTCTGGAATAAAGACAAGTGCTCACCGGGAGACAACCCGGATTTATCATTTATTATTCTGTTTTCTGTGTCGAGTCAGTCCAGGCCGCATGAGGATACGGCGCATCTCAATCCTGAGATGCGACGCATCTCCTGCAATGGTCATATCTTATTTTATTTTTCTGCATTTTTATTTTCGACTTTAAAACTATTTATCAGTTTATTTTAATGCGGCGCATCCCTGGTTAAGGATGCGGCGCATCTTTATTCTGATCCGTATTTATTCCAGGCTCGATACGGCGTATCTTCTTCAATAAGATACGGCGCATCGACTGACCTGATGATTTTCAGTTTTAATTTTTAAGTTTTATTTTTCCTAACTACTAATGTATTATGCAAGTTTGAACCTTTCTTATCTTAGGTGTGTTTTCAAGCATTGGTGGTATTATAGTTTCCTGGATTTCCTGTGGATACATCAAGTATAAAGTTTTAACGTTCTAATCCACAAGAAGATGATTTTTGCTCTTATACTAATGGAGGATCATACCGAGCAAATCTCAGGGGAGTTTTTATGTTCTAATTCTTTTTATTTTCCAGTTTTTAACCTTTTATACAAACAACGAGGACGTTGTTTAACTTAAGTGGGGGGATAGGAGAATTAGAACACTTAACAATTACTTGTCCTAAACTTTTTCAAAAATTATGCTTAAAATGTGCTTAATATATCAAACTTAAATTTTTTTTAGCATGTTTTTGTTTAAGATCTAAGTTGCATAACTGCACACATGACGTTATTTTCAAAAATTGTGATTTTCCAAAATTCACAAATCTATGAGTGTGCCGATGACTTGTAAACTTTAGAACTTGGCTTGTATACTATTCGAGACCACCATAATGAGTATTATTTATATAATTGGAATGACTTGTCTAACTTGGTAAATTTCTAGGATTACACCCAAATAGCCTATTAAATGTTATGTGTTATTAGCTAACTACACTGGTTAGTTAACCCCCGTATAAAACCTTTTGTTACTCTCATTTTTAGAGTAAGATACCCCTAGAAAAACACTCAGAGCCATTCCTTTCGTTTCTTACACCTATGTTTAAAATGTTTCGTTACACCCTTACACCTTAGCCTACCCTGTAGATTAGAATCCGTGGTTGGTTAATTGCTATAGGCAAAGTGTGTTTCCTTACATTACCTGTGTTCGTGTGCGTAATTCATTATCTATGGTTAGGTCGGGAAATTGCACAATGCAATTGGAGTGAAAGTAAATATTGTATATTTTGGAGTTTATTTTTCGTGTGTTTACTACTTTCACTATTTACCATTATTTCTGAAAGTATGAAAAGTATGGAAAAATTATCCGGAAAGAAAGTTGTAGTGATGTGGTGAAATTTTACACATCTATGTTTATGTTTCAATTAAAAAAAAAAAAAAAAAAAAAAAAAAAATCGAAAAAAATGAGAAAAGAAAAAGAAAGAAAGAGTTGGATGTTTGTTTTTAAGCCAACGATGTATAGTTATGTAAGTGGTCGATATCACCACTATTTGTTGTATTATATCTATGGATTGTATGGGAATTGGCAGTTATGGGAGTGCCAATTAAGGTTTATTCTTTGATTAAGATCTTGTTGAGTATAATTCGTGTCTACCTAAAGCGTGTGTTTCAAGTGTTAAAGCGTGAGTTATTCAATGATATGAGTCTTATTCATGGGATGGTTGGGATAGTGATTAACCACACTTAGGATTTTAATTTATTTGTTTTGTTTATTTTTATTTTTACACCAATTTATATCCCAAATATTATCCATACCCTATACTATTCTTTATCCAACCAAACCTTTGATTTATTGAGATTAGGGATTTGAGCAATCTTAAGTATCGTAGTCGTGGATTCGGCTATGTATTTATGATTTTGTCGCCCTTTTTGATATATTATTATTGGTGAAGTTTGGACCTATCTTTAGCCTATTCGAGTTAAGGATTTGAGCAATTGCAAGTATCGTGTTCGTGGATTCGATCATGTATTTGTGATTTTGTCGCCTTTTCTGGAATTTGAGATCGATAGTGATTAAGAATAATTAACCCTTAAGCCTAAAAACCCTTTTTTACCGCTTTTGACTTGTTATTCCTTAGCTTTAGTGGTGGAGATGTGTATACTTGCCAAGCTTATGATAGAATATTCGTCGCGACTGGACAGTTAAACGATTAGATTTGCTTTTATCGACTTATTTTATTTTACTTCTAATTCGTTAAGTGTTTAGTTGTGTGATTATGGAATAAACGAATACATGCTTAAATATAAAAATAAATCCTAACATCTTTTAGGATACATTTTCATAAGAGAAATTCTAAGGTTTACTTGGGGACAAGTAAAGTTCAAGTGGGGGGATATTTGATGAACTCAAATAAGTACATTTTATTACTATCATTTATCCTATTAATTTGACTTGTTTTACTATATTATGTATGAGGATTGATACTTAATCATTTACTTTTGTAATTCTCAGGAAAAAAACAAGCATTTAGTGAAACTTAGCGATTATGGACTAATAATGGAGCAAAACGTGCATAAAGTGAAAGTCTACTGACATGGACAAGATCAAGTCAATTCTGCTCCAGATGCGCCGCATCTCACTATCAACATGCGCCGCATCTCTATCAAGATATCACCAGATACGATCCAAGATACAAGAGGACATGCGCCGCATCTAATAAAGGGTTACGCCGCATCTTCTGGCGGTGTACGAATATTCCTGAATATTATAATCTTGGACCCCACGCGAAGTTAAGTACATGCGCCGCATCTACTTAGTAGATGCGCCGCATCTTCCCTCAGACACAAACTATAAATACCCCGTAGACCAGACGAATAAAGGAGTTCGAGTTCGAAACCCTAAAACCGAAGTTCGGACAGCAGAACAGGAGGACGAATTCAGTCAAGGAGGCAGCACAAGACACACCCAAATCGAAGATACAAGAGCTGTAAGAAGGTGCTGCATGTATTTAATTCATTAAGTAGTTTTGTTTTATTGTGTTAGCAAACTTTAATTCATCAAGATTGGTGGCTTGTGTAATGTGGCAACGGAAAGATTGCACTCCCTTAAAACTGCTTTCTCATTAATTAAAGTTTATATGTTGATGTCTTTGGTTACTACTTATTAGTGCATTGATAACCTCTGTGTTTATTAGTGGCTTGCGGGCATTTGACTGCGGGACATAATGTGGCTCCCACGGTTGTTTCTAAATTGATCACTTAGGAATAACTTTTAGACATAAGTAATCATTAAGGGTTTACTCGCCGATAAGAATAGGACCAACGAGAAAGGGTTAATTACATACACTTCATATAAAGCTATCAATAAAACAAGTGACAATCTACTTAATTATAAGGACAGCCCTCTTATTGTCTCGAGTATTTATCTGTGTACGTGTGTGCTACTTGCTGATTCGTGCCTATTGTTTATTTTATTATTTACTTGCAAACAAAACTGTGCCAGTCTCTCAGGCTGAAACCCCCTTGCGTTAGGATATTAAAATACTGATTAGATTAACTAGATAATACGTTCCACTCTTAGTGATCGACACTCTACTTACCATTATCTTCATACTGACCGGGTACACTGCTCGTTAAGTGTGTGTGTTATTGATAAGTCGGCTAAATATAAATTTAAAACTTGAGTAGGCATTAAAACTGCTAAACCGCAACGACACATCACGCGCATCAATATTTTAACATACTAAACCTGTCTAAACCATCCATGACCCGTTCAAACCCCAAAATGGGTAAAAACTAGCTTATACCAAACACCCTCTTAAACTAACTTCCAAAACACACTTTTTACACAAAACACATAACTACTACATATCCTTTTGGATTTATACATAACTTAACAATTCTAATATATTGAAAGAGTGTTGGTACAATGTCATGACCCATAACTTCCCAAAATGGGTGGATTTGGTTATTTGCCAAACACCCCTATAAAGTTTGACTACAACCATGACCATTACCAAATAGACATCATAACATAAACACAAACTTGACCCTTGACCTAAACATGGACAAGGAACCATATATGACCACAAGACCGTGAATAACAAAATGACCACAAGGATTGAAGTATACCAAGACACGAAAAGACACTTCGGGGCTTCCAACTTCAATATGCTTGGTCCAAAAGAATATGATCTTCAACTATAACTTCCTTGAGCACGAAACTACTACTACATAATCACATGACCTTATCTTTACCTTTGCTCGATCCTTCGGTACCTATCAAGGAAACATTACAACTAAACACGTAAGCGAAACGCTTAGTAAGTACATGGCAATAACAAGCTAACAATGTATGATAACTCATACCATAACCATAACTAGTCTAAACACTAGTTAAGCTAGCGATATAGGGGCACTTACCTCACGCCAACATAGTCGGCCTATACGCGATCAACCCAAAAGGTTGAACCTCATCCCATAGTTAGCCCAACGACTAACTAAGCTAAGCCTAGTGATGGATCCATAACTAGCTAACGTACCCTATACCCTATCCTTCATCATTACCATGTAATCAAACATGATAAAGCTAACACATAAACCATTATCATACATAACATATGATAAAGCTAACAAACCATGTTATAACCATATACTTACCTTGATTCTCAACTCACAACCCACTAGCAATGGCTTCCCACTTCTTTCTTGCTTCCTATATCATAATCATCTCAAATTAGGGACTAATTAACTAACAAATCATGTTACTACTAACCATACCCATTATCCCCAAATCTTATAACATAAACCCTAATTTACAAATTGAGGGAAAACACTTACTTGTGGTGGGGATGATCAATTAAGGCTTCCTAATGACTTAATAACACTTGAAGATGATTAAAAAGGCTTGATTGGATAAAATGGAGTTTCCCTCCTCTTTTCTCTTCCTGGATCGACACACAGCTCACACACTCTTCTATTTTCTGGAACTCTCTCTCAATTTCTTCTAATTAGATATTTAATAATTTAACTTTACTTATTTGGCAATCTTAGTCCTTCTAGTCTTATTCTTTCTACATTGACCACTCATTTATTCACTACTTAGCTCATAACACATAATACATATCTTATTAAATACATATATAGTACCTTACCGGGATATGGGTGTAACAATTCTCCCCTCCTTAAAATAAGATTTCGTCCTCGAAATCTATTCTTGAAATAAATGAGGATACTCATTCTTCATCTTCTCTTCTAACTCCCATCTAATACTTGTACCCTTACGATGTCTCCATTGCACTTTTACTAACGGGATTTCTTTGTTTCGAAGTTGCCTCACTTTCCTTCCTAATATCGCTTCTGGTTCATCCTTTTGTGAAATCAAATCCGGATCAATTTCGATATCATCTAAGGTGACCACACTAGCCTCCTCCGCTAAACATTTTCTCAAGTAAGACACATGAAAGGTATTATGAATACCTCTCATTTCTTCGGGCAGTTCCAACACATATGCTACCTCGCCAACACGTTTCAAGATTTTAAATGGCCCTATAAACCGTGGACTTAATTTTCCCTTGTTTTTGAACCTAAAAACGCCTTTCCACGGAGAAACTTTTAGCATAACCAAATCACCTACCTCGAATTCAATTGGCCTTCTTCGATTATCGGCATAACTTTTCCACCTATCTTGTGCCGCCTTAAGTCTTGCTCGAATCATTTCAATCTTTTCTGTCGTCGCCAATACTATATCCGTGCTAGCCAATTCCCTCCTTCCAACTTCTTCCCAACATACGGGTGTCCTACACTTCCTACCATAGAGCATCTCATAGGGTGGCATGCCTATACTAGCATGATAGCTATTATTGTAGGCGAATTCAACTAGAGGCAAATGATCATCCCAGTTACCTCCGAAGTCAATCATGCAAGCCCGTAGCATATCTTCTAGAGTTTGGATCGTTCTCTCGCTTTGTCCATCGGTTTGAGGATGAAAAGCTGTGCTCATATGTAACTTAGTACCAAGTTCGTCTTGAAAACTTTGCCAAAAGTTCGAAGTGAAACGCCCATCTCGATCAGAAACTATAGAAATAGGTACTCCATGACGCGCGACTATCTCGTTAACATAAATCTTTGCTAACTTATGAACAGGCATATTCTCCCTAATCGGGATAAAGTGTGCACTCTTAGTCAAGCGATCGACTACTACCCAAATTGTATCATTCTTCTTTTTCGTCTTTGGCAATTTCGTAATGAAGTCCATAGTAATCTTCTCCCACTTCCAAACTGGGATATCTAATGGTTGGACTTTCCCATACGGCTTTTGATGTTCGGCTTTCACCTTCAAGCAAGTTAAACATCCTTCTACGTACTTCACATAATCCCTTTTCATACCCGGCCACCAATAGTTTCTTTTTAAATCAAGGTACATTTTCGTAGCTCCCGGATGAATAGAATACTTCGATTTATGCGCTTCTTCCAAGAGTAATTTCTTAATGTCGCTTCGAAAAGGAATATAAACTCTTCCATACCGTGTCTTAATGCCTCGGCTGTCTTCTTCAAGATGAGGAATGTGAGAAGCGATACGTTCTTTTTCTTGATTCTCTTCTTTCAACGCTTCCTCTTGAGCTATCTTGATTTTGTCGAAAAGTTCAGATGTGACAATCATCCGTAACGAGTGAATCCGTGTAACATCACTTCGGTCCTTGTGACTTAACGCATCCGCCACGACATTCGCCTTACCAGGATGGTAGCGAATTTCACAATCATAATCTTTCAACAAGTCTAACCACCTGCGTTGCCTCATATTCGGATCCTTCTTTTCAAGAAAATACTGAAGGCTTCTATGATCGGTGTAAATTACGAACCTTACACCATATAAATAATGCCTCCAAATCTTCAACGCAAAAACTACGGCCGCAAATTCAAGATCATGAGTCGGGTATTTCTCTTCATGCTTCTTTAGTTGCCTTGAAGCATAAGCGATCACCTTACCCCTTTGCATAAGAACACATCCAAGACCGGAATACGATGCATCACTATAGACCACCATGTCTTCGGTTCCTTCCGGTAACACTAGAATCGGAGCTTCACATAACTTCCTTTTCAAGGTACGAAAAGCTTCTTCTTGTTTCTCGCTCCACACAAACGGAACATTCTTCTTGGTGAGTTCGGTTAATGAAGATGAAATTTTAGAGAAGTCTTGTATGAATCGCCTATAATATCCCGCGAGTCCAAGAAAACTTCGAATTTCACCGACGTTCTTTGGTGCTTGCCAATTCATCACAGCTTCGACCTTTGAAGGGTCAACTTTGATACCATCGGAATCAATAACATGACCTAGGAATTGAACTTCTTGCAACCAAAATTCACACTTTGAGAATTTAGCATACAATCTTTCTCTTCTCAACGTTTCAAGGATATCTCGAAGATGAATTTCATGTTCCTCCTTACTCTTAGAATAGATAAGAATATCATCTATGAACACTATAACGAATTTATCTAGCATCGGTCTACATACACGGTTCATAAGATCCATGAAAACTGCAGGCGCGTTCGTAAGACCAAAAGGCATAACCGTAAACTCGTAATGTCCATATCGGGTCCTAAAAGCCAGCTTAGGAATATCCTCTTCTCGAACCTTTAACTGATGATAACCCGAACGAAGATCAATCTTTGAAAACCACCTAGCACCCTGAAGTTGGTCAAATAGATCATCGATTCTTGGTAATGGGTACACATTTTTCATCGTGACTTTGTTCAATTCACGGTAATCAATGCACATCCGCATACTACCATCTTTCTTTTTAACGAACAAAATCGGAGCTCCCCACGGCGAGCTACTAGGGCGAATGAAACCCTTGTCAAGTAACTCTTGGAGTTGACTCATTAACTCCTTCATTTCGGATGGAGCAAGACGATAAGGAGTTTTGGCTATGGGAGTAGCACCCGGAATAAGATCGATACGGAACTCTACTTGTCTGTATAGTGGAATACCCGGCAAATCTTCCGGAAATACATCACGGAATTCATTAACAATCGGAACATCGTCGATACTTCTCTTCTCAAAACTCGTATCTACCACGTGTGCCATAAAGGCAAGACAACCACGTGATAGATATTTTCTAGCCTTCATTACGGAACAAAATTTTAACTCGCTTTCCCTCTTATCACCATAGATCATCATTTCTCGACCACTAGGATTTACAACTCTAACGATCTTTTGTTTGCATAGAATGGCGGCATGGTGTTTGCTAAGCCAATCCATGCCAACAATAATATCAAACTCTCCAAGCATTATAGGAATTAAATCGATCCTAAAAACATTCTCATCGATCTCTATCTCTACATCACGATACACATTTGACACTACCACAACTTTACTATCGGCAATTTCAACCTCTATGGGTATTGGTAGTTTATCTAACGGCGTAGACAATTCCTTACTAAAACTATAAGATACAAAAGACACACTTGCGCCCAAATCATACAAAACACGAGCGGGTTTGGAATTAACAAGAATTATACCTGTGACAACATCTGAACCCGACTTCGCTTCTTCGGCACTCATTTGATAAACACGAGCTTTAGGCTTCGGAACCTCAATCTTTTCTCCTTTGATTGGAATGAACGGCTTTGCTTGCTTAGGATTTGCCTTAGGACATTCACTTACCTTATGTCCTTCTTCGTTGCACCGATAACATATCACTAAGGGCTTGGTGCAATTCTTGCTAATATGGTTTGGATCTCCACATTTATAACATCCCTTCATCCCTGATTTACATTCCCCCAAATGGTTCTTACCACACCTATTACACCGAGGGGGTAACTTTCCCGAGTTGTCCTTCCTTGCAAAATCAAGCTTGCCCCGCTTATTGAAAGTTGTCGGTTGATCATGCTTCCTTTTTAACTCTTTCTTCTCTTTGCTCTTCATCCTTTCCAAATCTGCTTCACGAGTACGCGCTCTGCTTAGAAGGTCCTCCATGGTGGTGCACTTGAAAGGTGATACTATCGTACGAATCTCATCCTTGAGCATCCTTTGAAATTTATCAACTTTAAGCTTCTCATTGTTAAGATACTCCGGACAATATTGCACCATGTCACAAAACTTTCCCCACAACTCGTTTACCGATTCATCAGTTTGCACAAGAGTATGGAATGCTTCTCTTATTTTATCAATCTCCTCCACGGGAGCATACTCCTTCATGAACACTTCCTTGAATTGATCCCACGTGCACGACTCTCTCCAAGCACTACCCTTCTCATTTGCCTTGCCTTCCCACCATACTTTAGCCCGTTCACGAAGGTAATTAGTAGCAAAGTTTACCTTATCCTCCTCTACACAACGACTTGTACGGAAAGCCCCTTCTATATCAGTAATCCATCTAGAACTCTTTAACGGATCAAGAGTTCCCATAAACGTGGGTGGAGCACAAGCTGTGAAATCACGGTAAGTAGATTTCTCCTTTCCTAAGCCGGGTCTAGCATTCGAGTCATTCACTAATTCTCCACTCTTCTTAAGCTTCTCAATCTCCTCTTGAAATACCTTTTGTAAGTTCTCGGTTGTTTTGTTGACATAATAGGGCATAACCTTCTCAATAGCCCTTCCTACTCTATCAGTCACCAAAGTATCCAATTCTTTCAACTCAGCTCTAGTAAAACTTCTAGGATTAAGATTTTCCGGCAGTGACATTGACTTGACACTACTAGAGTTTCCCTCATCATCTGAATCACCATCATGGCGGGAGGAGGTCGTCCTTAACACCTCCTTATTTCGAATAGCCGCCATCTTTTCTACTAACTGAAATTCAACAATTCATACTATCAAGCATAATCATGCACATATCGATGCATGAATGACATATACATATATTTATCCTTACACTAACACCCTAGTTCGTCACTCGTGTATGGCCCATATGATTTCAACTTCACATATGTTCCATATTTTTATCACTACGGTGGCCAGGCGTAGTCATAAAAATATTTAACATATATGTCCTCAAAATCATTTAAACGATACACAAATAACAAACGCTAGTTCTAAACGCATCTACGCAAGGTCTAAGTCTATGAAATCCTAAAGTGAAATCCTAAATCTCTTAGACCAAAGCTCTGATACCAAGTTGTAACGCCCCGTGTCCAAACACGACTAAAAACGTGAAAATTTTTTCGCAAAAAGTCTACTCGGAAACTGACCCGCAGCTACTCTTTAACAAACTGGAAAATTATATAAATATCTGGAACTTGAGACTATTTTTACATGAAACTAAACTCAATTACCTTCAAAACGACGGGTGGTACGACCCCTAACGACTTACGGTTCAAAAGATATGAATTTTCAAAGACTACCGAAAATCTGCCAAAACCCACTTTCATAACCAAGATGAGAAACTGGATCCACACTTAGGTCCATATCTTGGAACCTAAAGGGGGATCCTAGACTCATAACCAAGATGAGTAATATTCACAACCAAGATGAGTAAATTTCAGATCCACACTAAGGTTCAACTCTTGGAACCTAAAAGTAGATCCTAGATTCATAACCAAGATGAGTAAATCTCAGATCCACACTAAGGTTCAACTCTTGGAACCTAAAAGTAGATCCTAGATTCATAACCAAGATGAGTAAAATTCATAACCAAGATGAGGAAACTGGATCCACACTTAGGTCCCTATCTTGGAACCTAAAGGGGGATCCTAGACTGAAAATTTTTCTTTAGGATTTGACGGGTTATGCATGAACCCATTTTGACCCGTTACACTCCAAATCACTTAAAACACTTCCCTTACCTACCATACTTGACCAACATACATATTTTAACATACTAAACCTGTCTCAACCATCCATGACCCGTTCAAACCCCAAAATGGGTAAAAACTAGCTTATACCAAACACCCTCTTAAACTAACTTCCAAAACACACTTTTTACACAAAACACATAACTACTACATATCCTTTTGGATTTATACATAACTTAACAATTCTAATATATTGAAAGAGTGTTGGTACAATGTCATGACCCATAACTTCCCAAAATGGGTGGATTTGGTTATTTGCCAAACACCCCTATAAAGTTTGACTACAACCATGACCATTACCAAATAGACATCATAACATAAACACAAACTTGACCCTTGACCTAAACATGGACAAGGAACCATATATGACCACAAGACCATAAATAACAAAATGACCACAAGGATTGAAGTATACCAAGACACGAAAAGACACTTCGGGGCTTCCAACTTCAATATGCTTGGTCCAAAAGAATATGATCTTCAACTATAACTTCCTTGAGCACGAAACTACTACTACATAATCACATGACCTTATCTTTACCTTTGCTCGATCCTTCAGTACCTATCAAGGAAACATTATAACTAAACACGTAAGCGAAACGCTTAGTAAGTACATGGCAATAACAAGCTAACAATGTATGATAACTCATACCATAACCATAACTAGTCTAAACACTAGTTAAGTGATGAAGCGAAAAGTGTACCGCTTTTAGGGGGTCATTTAAGCCCTAAATCGTATTTATTTGATCAAATATTGCCCTAAATCGTTCCCTTTTGTCATTTTAGGTACTTTGGAGAAGAAATCTGAAAAAGAAAACATTTTGGACCTTTTTGGAGCATAAAAGTGAAGAAAACGACAAAGTCTCAAAAATCTGCTGAAAAGTACCTGTGACGGCGTCTAGCCCTAGTGTGACGCCGTCAACCCTTGATAAGCCAGAGAGGATTTTGGAAGATTAAAGGGGGACGGCGTCAAGAAGGTCGTCAAGCCTTGATAAGCCAGAGAGGATTTTGGAGGATTAAAAGGGGACGGCGTCAAGAAGGCCATCAAGAAACCCTAACCGCGGCGAGTTGACGGCGTCAAGCTCTATAACGTGACGCCGTCAGATCTGTTTTCCTATATATACTTTCATAATTTTTAGTCATGAGTGTGCAACTTTGTGAGGAGAAACCCTAGATGATTTTTCTGCCATTTTTAAGGGTTTTATACCCTTGGATCTCCCATGTTCAATTGAAGATAAGTAATCAATTAATCATTCAATATGTCTATGTGTTGTTTGATTATATCTTGTTCTTGTCTTTTATTTAACATGCTAGGCTAGATTTATCTTGTGTTTGCTTAGATCTAATGAAACCTAACTATTGATTATCGGTTGTTGGTGTGTTATTAATTGTATTGGATGATTGTTTATCGATGTTAGGCTTAAGAAAACTGGCTAACCTCCTATACGGTAACTTGCTTGAACGTCTTAAGAAACATGAACCAATGCGTACTAAGGTTTTTATGGTTGTATTTAATGCATGAGCGAATTCTAGTGATCCCATGTTAGGAGCTTCTTAGCCGGCTCGACATAAGAGTGAAGTAGGAGCTTGTAGAGTTGGGGAAGTACGTACGCCACCCCACGATTGGTATTAAGGAATACACCCGTCATCCACGCAATTAATACACACTAATCAACCGGTAAAAGATAGTTAGGGAGTAAGGAAATCTAAGTAAACACATCTCTCCCCATATAAGTTCCACAACCTTTTTATTTTCAGTTATTTTATTTCATTTGCAATTGTAGTTATTTGGGTTAGTTGACTAGCAACTAATTCCGCCCACTCCTTCAAACCCGAGATTTTACTTGCTTTTATAAAAATATAAAAAATACAAAAAGAATCTTCCCTCACCCTTAGACCTATTAGAGTAGTTTTTTCAATCCTAACGACACTATTCCCCTAGAGAACGATCAATCCCCCGGTACTTGCCACTTCACTATACTACATCGGTCAGGTACACTGCCTGGTGGGGATTGCAAGCCTCTTGAGATCCCTCGAGAGGTAAAACCTGTTGTAAGGTCGCAAAACCACGCATCAAGTTTTTGGCGCCGCTGCCGGGGAGTAGTTATTGTTTAGGTTGAATTTTTATTTTATTAGGTCTACTCACTAGATTCCTTTCTAGTGAGATTTTTATTTTATTTTTCTAGGTTTTCTTTAGTCTATCTTTTTCTTCGTTTCTTTGTTCGTAACCATTACCATCCGACATCATGGAAGGTGGTAATATCCTTGATCCCAACAACCCACCACCACAACAACACCCACCTCCTAGAGCCCGTACCTTAGGAGACTACTCCCGTCCTAGCCACCATGGCTATCGAAACACCATTGAGCTCACTCAAGGAGCCAATGTCACTCCCTTGCGATCCGACACCATCCGGTTGGTGCAAAGCGGATGCGCATTCCGTGATTTGAATAAAACGGTCAAGGCAATATCTTTGCCTTCGAACAATTCAAGCACTTCCGACCGTAGGATCATAGAACTTGAAGACCAAGTCAAGTTTCTTATGAAATCCTACGAGGCTCCTAAACCTTCAAGCCAAGTGAACAAAATCACTTCTTCATGTGAATTATGTAGTGGTCCCCACGACACTCGTGATTGCATGGAACTCCCCGAACAAGCTTTTGCGGACTACGCATCCTCGCGTACCGACGGAGCGGGAGACAAGTGGTACACTTTCAAACCCGAGCCAAACCCCTACGGTGATTCATACAACCCCTCATGGAAAAATCACCCAAACCTTAGGTGGAAACAAAACCAAAACGCACAACAAACCAATTCTTCCAACCCACCTAATCGTTTTCAATCAAGCGGTTCATCCCCAAACCGTACTTTCAATAACAATCCTTCCAACAATTATGGTAGTACCAATAACTTTGAAGGGTTGATGTCCAACTTCGTGACATCTCAAGAAGCTCGTTTAGCAAAGTTTGAAACCGATTTCAAACAAAAACAAAGCGAGATGTCCAATAAGATTGACGCTTTGTTGAAAGCCCTCAATGACCGAGAAATGGGAGCACTCCCTAGCGACACGGTCAAGAACCCAAAACTAAACGTCAACGCCATTTCATCGGTTTCGTCTCCTAGTTCTTGTCCACAATATTATTCGGTCAATTCCATGAGCTCGTGTTTCAAACAAACCCAAGTCGTTCAAAATGACCAAGAAGTTATGATATCCAACACTAAATTGGTCAACAACATAGTTGAAACACCTCCCACTCAAAACCTTGACGAAGAATTCAAGGAGCTCCACCTTGAACGTCCGGTTATTGATGTATTAGCACGAGCCCCCTATTATAATGCCCTCTTAGAAAAATATGAGAAGAAGCTCGAGTTAGGTGACAAAGGGACCACCTTCGTTCAAAACAAACTACCCAAGAAGTTAGATGATCCGGGCTTATTTGTTCTACCTTGCAAGATCGGTAATTCGGAGGCTTATGACACATTAGCCGATCTTGGATCAAGCCTTAACCTACTTCCGTTACCTCTCTACACCTCTCTAAAACTAGGGAAACTTGAAGAAACCGAGGTAATAATAGGCTTAGCGGATGGAAGTGTTGCTTACCCGGTTGGAGTAGTCAAGGACGTGTTAGTACACATAGGAAAACTAACCATTTTAGCCGATTTCCACGTCCTTGATATGGTTAGCGACCCTACATGCCCCTTGTTGATAGGTAGAGGATTTTTGGCGACCGCTAGTGCTATGATTGATTGTAAGGAATCTAAGATAGCGGTAGGAGAAGGTGATACTTGGTCAGTCTATGATGTGAAGAAACATGCCTATGATACTAGTGAGGAACCAACACCCCATTGGTTAGAATTAAATAGGAGACCATCTAGATATGGACCCTGGATCGATGGAGACTTCATAGGACCCCAACGCCCATTTTACCTAGAAGAGGACTTTGTGAGCCAAACACATACGGTAGAGCAACTCTTGGCTAGGGACACCGAATTGGATCCATTTGAAGACCCTCTAGTTTTTAGGAAGATGATTGATTTCCTAGGAGTTTTGCCAATTAACCTAGGGATGAATAAGTGGACATGTGAAGACAATGATCATAAGTGGGATTGGGACAAACCACCCAAAGATGGAGATGGGTCATGGCATATTAAGATGACATTGTATGACCCGGATGGAGAGAGGTTTGAAAAGATATATCGTACCATGCGGACCAATAGAAAACTTCAATCCAAGCTTAACCCTAAAGATGTCCTCGATGACGATCTCACTTACATAGGCTAAAAGGACTTTGAGTCTAGCTACAAGACTCGTTAATAAAGAAAAGCGCTTCTTGGGAGGCAACCCAAGCTTTATTTGCTTTGTGTGTTTATTTATTTGTTTATTTGATTTTATTTGCTTCCGTATGTATGTTTAATTTTTATTATTATTGATTCATGTTCGAAACTAAATTGTGAAAATGCTTTATTTTGTTTTTAACTTCGTCTTAACTACATATAAAGGTATTTTGCAAAAGATAAGTGTAAGGGAAATCCAAATCGGTTTATTAGAACAAATGAACATGAATCATAACAATAATAAATTAACATACATATTAGTAATTGTTTGAGTCAAATGCTTGTATCGAGTCATAATGATATTTTGCAGGAATTCCAGGAAGTAAGGTATAGGTTTTTCCAGAAATTTTCCGGAAACTTAACATGAGAATTCTGTCAGATCATTTCTGACGGCGTCAGGCCTTACAACCTGACAGCGTCAGGTTTTAATTTTCTGAAATTTTTGAAAGTTTTGTTTTTCTTCCGGAATCATAAAAAGTTTTTATTAAATCTCTAACTTATAAACTCCAGGAATCTGCAAAATAATCATTCCACAAGCATTATATCCTTATACAGATTTATCCCGCCGATGTTATGCAGGTTTTCGTGTTTGTTTTCTCAGGTTTAACAGGTTATTTTGGACAAGGAGATGTATGTGGAATCTAGCTTTTGGCGCTGCTTTAGTCTTGAAGCTTCAACATTACCTTGGAAGAAGATCTAACCATGTTACATCTTTATCCACCGAGCGAATCAGGGGAGTATTTGATTTCATTCTTTTACCTTATTTACTTTTACATCTTATTATTTGAACATTGGGGACAATGTTCATCTTAAGTGTAAGGGGGGGGGGGTAAAGTACGATACTTTAGAGAATGCTATTACGCTTGATTTTTCGTTTGTTTAATGGTAGATGTGTAATAAAACTGAGAGAAATACCTGTTAAGGCAATTTTAGTGCCAAATTTAAATTTTTTTACAACATTTAGGAGTGAAACTTTGGTCTTAATGAGCGTCTCACGGATAGGAGTTATATGACTAGCACAAAACCGTACCACTAAAAAATTTTCCACCCCCAAATATGTGAGGTTCGCCCCTAGAATTGGTAGGAAAAGCATTTATGCTATGATGTGTGTACCGGTAGCACTTAGATTCTAGAAGTTGCGTTAGGACCATTACGAGGCCACAAGTGAGACTACATTCGTGTAATTAGATTTACTACATGATAAGAGGCATTAGGATTAACCCATTGTTTTACACCTGTGTTTTTGTTATAATTACATTGGCTACATTGGTCAAGTAATTCTCCCACACCCTTTGCGTTGTACTCATTTTTAGTACACGATACCCCTAGTACACCCCTCAGAGCCTATCTTTTCGTTTCTAACTTTAAGCATTTTACTTAAAGGAAGAATTTGTTTACACCCCACTTAAATGTACACCCAAATCGCCTTAGCCTACCTTGTATGCACTCATTTTTAGTGCATTATTGTGACAACATTTGTTTAAACCCCAAGTTAATTATCTAATTGATTACATGGTTGCTAAGTCGAGTCATATCCTTGTACATATTGTTTTGGGACGATTGGGACTCATGGGTAAAGTACTAGTGTAATGGAGTAATGGGGAAGAACAACATTATTACCCCCATATGTGCTAAATATTTTAAAAGTACTCCAAGTGTTTCGATTATCTTAATTCGAGTCATTAGAATAGTTAATTGTAAAGTTATGTAAAAGTTCAAGTGTAAGGGGATACAACCCCCCTACGATGTATTATTTTGGATGGTAGGGCAAGAGTGTATGTAAAAAAAAAAAAAAAAAAGTAGAAAAAACATACGGACTACCATCCCGTTTCATTTTATGTTTATTTTATCTTTTTGTTATTTTTCTTTCATTAGCTTAAGTCGAGTCTAGTCTTGGCTTAGCAACGCCATATTGTACATGTAATTAATCAAGATCTTTAACTCGCCACCAGTAAAATATCCTTTATCCAACAAAACCGTGTTTATCATATCCCTACACCTAACGTTATAACCCGTTTAAAAGCCCTCTTTGATAGTTTATCTTAGGTGCTTACGCCTAGTGGAGGAGGTTTTCGATCCTTTCCCAAGCCTATGGTAATCTATTTGCTATGACAGGTAGTGAGAGATATTATTCATTTTCATTTGTGAGATATACTTTTATAACACCTGAGAGATGTGAGTATCTAAACACTACTTGTGAGGTGCTAGTGTGTAATCTCCGTGCTTTTTATGATTAAAGTGGAACGACTATTTGTTGTAATTACTTTTATATTAGCATTAAATGACCCCTAACTTGTATTTTGATTAGAATAAAAGCGCATTTGCTTGAGGACAAGCAAATCTCAAGTGTAAGGGTATTTGATGAAGCAAAAAGTGTACCGCTTTTAGGGGGTCATTTAAGCCCTAAATCGTATTTATTTGATCAAATATTGCCCTAAATCGTTCCTTTTGTCATTTTAGGTACATTGGAGAAGAAATCTGGAAAAGAAAGCATTTTGGACGTTTTTGGAGCATAAAAGTGAAGAAAACGACAAAGTCTCAAAAATCTGCTGAAAGTACCTGTGACGGCGTCAAGCCCTATTGTGACGCCGTCAACCCTTGATAAGCCAGAGAAGATTTTGGAAGATTAAAGGGGGACGGCGTCAAGAAGGTCGTCAAGCCTTGATAAGCCAGAGAGGATTTTGGAGGATTAAAAGGGGACGGCGTCAAGAAGGCCATCAAGAAACCCTAACCGCGGCGAGTTGACGGCGTCAAGCTCTATAACGTGACGCCGTCAGATCTGTTTTCCTATATATACTTTCATAATTTTTAGTCATGAGTGTGCAACTTTGTGAGGAGAAACCCTAGACGATTTTTCTGCCATTTTTAAGGGTTTTATACCCTTGGATCTCCCATGTTCAATTGAAGATAAGTAATCAATTAATCATTCAATATGTCTATGTGTTGTTTGATTATATCTTGTTCTTGTCTTTTATTTAACATGCTAGGCTAGATTTATCTTGTGTTTGCTTAGATCTAATGAAACCTAACTATTGATTATCGGTTGTTGGTGTGTTATTAATTGTATTGGATGATTGTTTATCGATGTTAGGCTTAAGAAAACTGGCTAACCTCCTATACGGTAACTTGCTTGAACGTCTTAAGAAACATGAACCAATGTGTACTAAGGTTTTTATGGTTGTATTTAATGCATGAGCGAATTCTAGTGATCCCATGTTAGGAGCTTCTTAGCCGGCTCGACATAGGAGTGAAGTAGGAGCTTGTAGAGTTGGGGAAGTACGTACGCCACCCCACGATTGGTATTAAGGAATACACCCGTCATCCACACAATTAATACACACTAATCAACCGGTAAAAGACAGTTAGGGAGTAAGGAAATCTAAGTAAACACATCTCTCCCCATATAAGTTCCACAACCTTTTTATTTTCAGTTATTTTATTTCATTTGCAATTGTAGTTATTTGGGTTAGTTGACTAGCAACTAATTCCGCCCACTCCTTCAAACCCGAGATTTTACTTGCTATTATAAAAATATAAAAAATACAAAAAGAATCTTCCCTCACCCTTAGACCTGTTAGAGTAGTTTTTTCAATCCTAACGACACTATTCCCCTATAGAACGATCAATCCCCCGGTACTTGCCACTTCACTATACTACATCGGTCAGGTATACTGCCTGGTGGGGATTGCAAGCCTCTTGAGATCCCTCGAGAGGTAAAACCTGTTGTAAGGTCGCAAAACCACGCATCATTAAGCTAGCGATATAGGGGCACTTACCTCACGCCAACATAGTCGGCCTATACGCGATCAACCCAAAAGGTTGAACCTCATCCCATAGTTAGCCCAACGACTAACTAAGCTAAGCTTAGTGATGGATCCATAACTAGCTAACGTACCCTATACCTTATCCTTCATCATTACCATGTAATCAAACATGATAAAGCTAACACATAAACCATTATCATACATAACATATGATAAAGCTAACAAACCATATTATAACCATATACTTACCTTGATTCTCAACTCACAACCCACTAGCAATGGCTTCCCACTTCTTTCTTGCTTCCTATATCATAATCATCTCAAATTAGGGACTAATTAACTAACAAATCATGTTACTACTAACCATACCCATTATCCCCAAATCTTATAACATAAACCCTAATTTACAAATTGAGGGAAAACACTTACTTGTGGTGGGGATGATCAATTAAGGCTTCCTAATGACTTAATAACACTTGAAGATGATTAAAAAGGCTTGATTGGATAAAATGGAGTTTCCCTCCTCTTTTCTCTTCCTGGATCGACACACAGCTCACACACTCTTCTATTTTCTGGAACTCTCTCTCAATTTCTTCTAATTAGATATTTAATAATTTAACTTTACTTATTTAGCAATCTTAGTCCTTCTAGTCTTATTCTTTCTACATTGACCACTCATTTATTCACTACTTAGCTCATAACACATAATACATATCTTATTAAATACATATATAGTACCTTACCTGGATATGGGTGTTAACAATTAGGCTAGCGCCTGCACGTAGAACCTAACGAAGGTCAGAGTTATGACAAGATCACTAAAATTCGAATCAGGGATCCAATGTCACGGTCGTAACTTATGTGACAAGATAAATACTACTAAAAGTTGTAACCTATGTCGTCTTAGTCCAAATTCGTACTTCTGAGTGAAATGAGATGGGCAGTCGAAGGTAACTATCGGGTGACTAAATTCGATGGAATAAGCCCTTCCGTCTTCGAGCAAAATCATCGAAACCTTAAACTAAGTAATAACTTGATATTGGCTTAATCTCGCAACTCATCAAACAAGAACTGTCACGAGATTAGGCCACTAATCAAGTCATTAAGAAGAGGAATTTAACGTCTTCGATGATTTGGCTCAGTTAAGGACTTGCTCAAAACAACAAATAGGTACTTACGGCTGAAGTTAGTGGGATTAGCAAAGAAAATCAAGGGTACCATTGAGGAAATTTTTGTCACTCAGAGAATATTAGTAGAGGCGACAGGGAAAGAAACTTTATTTATGAGATTACGTAGGCAGGCTTGAATGAGGTTTCCCAAACTTGAAGAGATAGGCTGAAGTAGCCATGGCGTATGTAAAGAATTATCGTCAAGTCACGATGCTTTGCAGAACGTCGAGTATCCATGAGGAAAAAGGGAATTAGTCGGCATCTAACTAGCCTTCATCAAGTTTCAAAATGGTTGAAGGATTTTGTAGTTCCAAAGGTTTCGTACAAGTAATAGAGATCTCTAACGTCGTAACAATGAAAACAAGTTCGTTGAAGTTTAGACCCACAGACGCGAAATGGTGTATGAGGATGGCACGTCATAGTTTTGGCACGAGCACTTGATGCTAGTGTAGCCATCCAGGTCGCTTTACGTAAAGCTGCACCTACTTAGTTGAATTGTGAAGATCACGATCTGTGTGGACTCATAAGAGTCAAGGCATTCGTCAAAGGGGTGAACTGTGATATGAGTCGCTATGGGCAAGATCAATCATGATAAGAAAATGGAGAATTTAAGGAAAAAGGACGAGCTTTTAAAGAGATTGATGAGAAGGTAAGGGTAGCATCGGGTGTTGTGTCTGGTATCTTCCTCGTCTATAACATACTTGCTTCCGTCCGACGCCTGGTGCCAAAAATGATTTGCGATTTCTTCTTCATGTCATCGCATGAGTCGTGGATCGAAGGAATTAAATGGAATGCTAGTTGAAAATTTTTTGGATTGAGGGAAATTTTATTGCTGAAGGAATCATTGATGGTATTCTCAGGGGCATTGATGGGGAGAAAATCTGGTGAAATAAATTTACAGTGTAGTTAAGTGAATTTGTCGTGGCTATTGGGAGGGAGTTGTTGACCAACAATCGAGAGGGAGAAAATCATATGTGCTAGAAAAATCATCAAGGCTGTGTCTCCGAATGATGGAACGTCCGACGTCCACGAAGGTTGATGAAGTAAAAATGAAGGCTTTCTAATGTGAAGAAAGTTGTTCCAAGGCAATTGAAGGAAATGGGGAGGAATATCCCCACTCGTGACAAGGAGTTGGCAGTCGTGGTTTCGAAATAATATCATAAAAGGCGGTGTTTGTATGGTACGCAGTGTCTTATCCGCACAGATCACAAGAGTCTTATGTACATGTTTCATGAGGAGGTTATCATACTCAGGCAAAAGTGTGAACAGGGTTAGTGAAGAGTTTCGATGTTGGTGTCCTTTTTATGTAGGAAAGATTTGTTGACGTACTCATCCGAAAGAAAAAGTAGAATCCAATAGAGTTCAATCAATGAGGATAGAGATCATTAATAGCCTCACAGCTGATAAAAGGCTTCTAATGGAAAAACCCTTGGTGTGAAAATATTAGGGAAGAATGTGTCGTCAGGTACGCACGAATAGTTGAAGACGATGGTCTATGAATCAAAAGGTCTATGGGCAGAACCTGGTGTCAATGATCTGGAACGCTCGAAGATCATTATTAGGTGAAACTCTTACGTCTAAGTGTTCAACTCCTCTAGGCATGACTAATATATAACGACTCTTAATTGTTGCCAAGTAAATACAACGTCGAGAGATCTTGTTACAAGTGAAAGGCAAAGGTCTTATGGTCAGGTGTAACTTCTTGATATCCAAAGGTAAGAGCGATTTCATGTCCCATTGTGACTAGGACTCCGAAAGGCCACGTTGTCTCTTAAGTAATTACACACTAATTGTTTAGTCTAACTCGATTCGGTCATTACGAGAGTCTTATCTTCGGGGATGAGTAGGGAAGTTGCGCTTCGAAAGAATAGTGTCAAGGCATGGCACACCTGTCTCGGTCAGAGGTGTTCGTTTCACTTCTAAGGTCGTATACTATGTAGGCACTATGATTGTTCCCAAGGTTTGTCCATGAATGGTACGTGTTACCTCTTGGAGGCATGGTCTTTGAAGTTGTTACGACATTTATTCGAATAAGACATTATAAACTTTTGACCATTAGTGTATTTTGGCGCAACTTTGTTTGAAATTTTGTGATGGCTAAGTCATGTGAAAAGATAGGTTTGCAAAATTTGTAACTTGAAAAATAACGATTTTTCATATGTGGTTTAGATTTTTGATTTTCAAGAAAATTGACATTTGGACAAACATTTGAAACGATTTTTTTACTAGAACATTCCGACCGTTTGAAATCACAAATTTATTTCAAAATATTCTAAAACAGTTTCGACTGTCAACCAAATTTTGTTTACAAGAAACATCATAACACGGTCCAATTAACAAAGATTACCAGTTCATCCTCCTTTATAACGTTCGTAAGAAACTCTTTCATTTGCACCAAAAATTTTGACAAACAGGATTTGAATTATCTAAATCAGCACCATCTCCGGAACGCGAACACTAAGACGAACCTCGCTATCATGGTCAACACAAACAACTCGATTAACAAGGTCACTGCTTCTCGTGAGTCCTATTATCTCACTTGTAGTCTCCAAGGTTTGAATCATACGACTAAGCCATTAATGTGTCCATTTTGATTGGCGGGTTGCTTCCTAAGGCAACTAATGGTGTCAACCGACTCATCGGCTCATAATGCAGTGTGTTCAGGCTTGCTAATTAATAAAGGGAGTAGTGTGGGGAGACAAGGCATGTGACATAACGGCATAGGGCAATACCAGAAAATCTTGTATCCAAAATTGTTTTCAAATAGTACCAAATTATCAACCAACATTAAACCGAGTAACGATTTGAACTTAACTTAATTTCACAACTCATCAAACAAGAACTGTCATGAAATTAAGTTAAGTGTCGTTAAAAGGCTTAACGTCTTTGATGATAAACAAATTCTCAAAATAGCATATCAATATAATGCGTTTTCAAAATAGCGAAACCAATGTTGACCTCTCAAAATAGTATTCAAAATTGTATAGCGCATCAAAAATAACGTATCGCTATATATATTTAGCAAAATATATAGTATGAGTTTTGTTTGCGTATAGGGATAAATAATATCAAACGCACGAGTATGGGGAATGGTACAAAAATATTCTAGCTCGATTCAAATCAAACCATGTCATATCAACTCAACTCAAAACACATCATAACATATCGGATCTCGTCACACAATATCAAATCAAATCAAAGCACTTAGGTACACAATTGCAAGCACATATATTGTCCTAGAAGCTAAAAGCTTCAACACAGAGAAGGCAAAGCAGCATAACCACAGATACACATAACACGTAAGGCAGATGCACGCACATAAACCAATACATTTTCAGGTGATCTAGACTCCGACTCCAACCAAACATGATCCAAGGTAACTACCCCTATCATCCCATGATCGCTCCTGAATTACGCATAGTTGATCAGGTTATGCGTAATTTAGTAAAAATGATGGAATGCTCGGGCTAATCGGCTCGTACCATGTTTGGGGTTTTATAAAGATTTTAATCTGGTTATAGTTGAGGTTTTTATTTTTGAAAAATCGGCATTCTCTATAACCTTAGGCTCTGATACCATTCTGTCACACCCCGTCAAAGGCGGAAACACGGGATGTAACTGAGAAAGGCACGTTGCATAACATTATAGACTCATACCTTACAATTATTTCAGTAATAGTTTACAAAACATTCTTCGACCAATATTTAAAAGAGAAGCATGTCTCATTTGAAATCTTGACATCTTGACAAACATAGTAATAGGTATCAAATAGTCTGGTTCCGATAAATGTGCCTTCAAATACTTTAGTAATGATCCACCTGAAAATGGTACTAGAAAACGTCAACATAATGTTGGTGAGCTCGTAGGTTTAGATGTTAAACCACGAAGCTGTGAATAATAGCATAGGACAATAGTGAGCAAGATATACAAATATGAGCACATAGTAAAGGTCACAAACTATCACAGACCGCAAAACACGCATATTTGATCCACACATAGTCTGGGTGCCACTTCCCAAATGATATACTGGGTGCCATTTCCCAAATGATATACTGGGTGCCACTTCCCAAAATTATACCCACAATGCATCACAAAACAGTTTCGCACGTTCAAGCTAAGTCACACAATCTGAATTCACACAGTAAGGCACATATTGCAATCAAAACACACGTACTGTCCAAAAAACCACGAAGACAGTAAATCACAGCATGAAAACATTTGTAAAGCATTTAGTACCATTTCCACCCCAAGGTAAAACACGTTAAAAATGGGGCTACGAGAACTCACCTTAGCAAAAGCAAATTCCGATTGATAACTTGGCAAACGGTAAGTTTAGCCCGATAACTCTAATCACGACCTAAATAATATATATGTCTTAGGTTCGAAAACAAGGCCATGCACGCAAGTTCATACTTTACTTTATCACTTGTACATGTTGTTGTAATACTTGTCATCAAAATATAGTTGCGTAAATTTGATCCTTTATTTAGAAATTACCACTTTAGAAAACGTAACTTGTAAATCTTGCGACCAAATTTTAGTCGTCATGTTAATGGCTATTTCAAAAGTCTCTAACGCGCCTAATAAGGATATATATTGTTCTACCATTTCCGTTTACGTCATTTTAGCCAAAATGTACTCCAAAAGGTCCAAAATCCAACTCAAAAATTCCTAACAGCTTTCTAATAGAGAAATAAGAGGCTGTCAACGTATATGTTGACGTAAACATTCGTTAAGCCATAACTTTTGCGTCGTAGCTTCGTTTCTTAAGTTTGACCTATCCCCGCGAAGGTATTTAAGTATACTATCGGATTTTCAAGGTCTCGGCTAGTCTAGATACCATTTAACCTCAGTTTTCATCTCTCAAAATTCTGGACAGATTCATTTATTTTTCTGAAAATGTAGTTTTCGTCGTCTAGATTGAAACTAGCGTATCTTTTTCGTTATAAGCTCGTTTTAACTCATTCAAGCGGCTACGTTTTCGTTATTAAGTCTATTTTCTATATTTCTAGCCTAAAAGTATCACCACACTACTTATTTTTCTGTATTAACCAAAATGGGACAGAATCACATTTATTAATGCCAAACTATTTTCCAAACCTTCTAGCTATTATAACCTCTTGACAACCACTTCAAATCTAGTCCTAGTTCATCCATCAACTTCTCAACATAACAATAGTGATCTAGCTATAATCTTAAGAATATTCAAAGTCCATGTAAATAATCCTCAAGAATGTTTAAATATACAAGTTTACTAACATTCATGGTTATAAGGTTTATTACCACTTTCTTGTGAAGAGTTTTACTAACTAGTTTTATTGTAAATCAAAACTTGTTCAAAACATAATCTTTTGTTAAAGGATCATCGTGAATGTAAATCTTTATCAACATGTACCAAGTGATAACTAAGTATATACTTGACTAGCATTATGACATAAAGAAAAACATGAAGTTTTTGTAGTGTAAGATTACTTACAAAAGTGATTAGTGAGATATGAGTGCAAGATACTTGTTTAACCCCAAGATTATTGTTCCAAACTCTTGCTAAAGTTCCCTAAGTATGCTTGATCTTAATCAAAATCAATATTTCTCCTTGTTGCTCCTTATAGTGTGTCGACTTTATGTGTAGAATGGGAGGGTATATTTTCTTTTTCCTTGAACTAGCTAATGTAAGAAATGAATATATATGGATCCATATTTATACTTGAAGAGTTTTCAAAGAAATAATGGTTAGTAAAAATCATGATCTTGGCTAGGTGAGGGAGGTATGGCCGAAGGGATGGGGGAGGGGGACAAGATCTCACGAAAGTCTTGATTTTGGCCATGCTTTGAAAATATTGGAGTATGGTGGTTATTAATTGTCAAGTACTTTTGTCTTGTGATATTTTCAAATCAAGGGAGGGGGGGGGGCGGCAATCTAAATAAAAATGAGATAAAATGTGTTATTTTGATACGAGAGTGTATATATTGTATGTATTGGGTGTTAAAAATAGGTATTGGTTGTTGGTTCGGTGATTAACGAAAGTTTTACGTAAATAAACGTAGGATATAAAGAAATTATTTTTGGTGTAAGGAAATATTTTTGAAACTTTTGTAATATTTCAGGAAGTATAAAAATACGTTAGAAATATTTGTTGGGAGAATTGGGTATATCTGGTGTTAAATTTTGAATTACGAATAGTGTTTGTTGAATTGACAACCGTATGTAATTTAAGAAAAGGAAATTGTTTTAGAGTTTAAAATTGTGAATCGGAGTGGGAGCAAGGTACTGGAGCATTGTGGACTAAATATAGCCTAAGTCTTAGTGATAAAATATTTATTTTAAAACGAAATACGGTAACTTAAAATGTTCCTGAAATTTACCATTTGTCACAAATAAGTTTGGAAAAATCATCGACTGCCGCAACTGATTTCGAGTTTTATAAACAAGTATTACCCTAAAAATGCTGGTTGCTACATGTCTTAATAAAGAACAAGCTAACGTCTTACTTTATATTATAATAAGTCTTGTAACAATTAAAAGACTTCATATTTATAGCTTTACAATAAAGTATAAACATGTATAACTAAAGATCATGAATACCACAATTTGGTTTCAATAGTAATTTCAAGTTAATTTATTACTTCATTTTAGGGGTGTTCATGGGGCGGTTCGGCTCGGTTCGGTTAGAGATTTTAACTATCCATCGCGGGGCGGATAGTTAATTTTACTATCCGAAACCGAACCGTACTAGGCGGGTAACCGGACATGCGGGTACCCAAAGTGAGCGGTTACTCGCGGTTCAGATCACGGTTAACCATTCTAAAACATTGGTCGAATCCAATCGGAGAAACAATAACAGAAATATCAAAAGTACCACATTTGCATAACATAATCACAATATCACATATGTTATTGATTCTCAATCATTGAAAATATTATCTACAAACATTCAACTAAGAACTTTTAATGATAGTCATGTGTTTGTGTCATGACCTGTTTATAAGATTTATTATCATTTTAGGAGTCTAATTATTTCTGCAATAGTGCAATGAGAAACAATAACAAAAAGTCAGTCCAAGCACGACAGACGAACTCGGTGAAGAAACTAGTGAAGATACCATGTGATCACACCAAAAGGAAGAGCAATGGTATCGCCAGTCTTGATATCCAAGACCTCTTCCTTCTCAGGTAGAACAATACCAGCAACTCCACTACCTGATAACCAACATTATGCATGTGTTAATCGAAATTAGACGGCAAAAACAAAAAAAAAACAAAAAAAAAATGTGTTAATCTTAAGGCACTTACCGCAATCTGGTCCTTCTTTATCATTAGTGACTATTTATTCATGTCCTTTTGACTCCAGCTACTTGCAAATGCCCAGAGCATTCTCTACACAACCCACGAAATTGGGATTCATCTCAGCATACTCACGTGCCTTGTAGAAAACACCAACAATCTGCTTTGGCCCAACAGCCAGCTAAAGCAATCAGATTAAATTACAATTACATATAAATTTCAACACTTGTAATAGTCATTCAGAATTCAATCAAACCCATTAAAAGTTGAAACTTATTCAATAAAAACATTGTGTTGCAAATTCTACACGGCAGAACACATGAGCAAAACACACAATTTTCATCACTAGTCTTTGGTTCAAACATAAACAAAGAAAAAAAACATAAAATGCAAATCTTGAATCCCAATTATTGTTCAAACTCCAGCCACGAGCCACGAACCGACACCCATCCAATTAGCATCCAAGCTTGTACCTGTTAAAATATATAACAGAAACGAGTAAACTTTTAAAAGCAAAAAAATTGACCACAATATAACAATATAACCATTAAAAAAACCCTTAGTACCTGTGATGGAGTGACAACTCGATGACTCGTTGATGTGTTACTCTCATCAAACTCTCAATCATCGACCGTAAGGGTCGACATGGCATGTGGCAAATCTTTCATGTCTGAGATAATATGAAATCATAAAAATACATAAAGCATAAATAATAAAAGATTGATTATATCAGCTTGTAAAAACTAAATACATACCAGCTTCAAGCCTTTCAAGATCATCAAGCTTTTCCTCGATATCAAAAGGAACAGATTTGGACCTTAGCCAATTCTGAGAGCAGATCAGTGCCTCAACCAATGTGGGAGTTAGTGAGCTTCGAAAGGCATCAAGAACTCGCCCCCCGGTACTAAAAGCTGATTCAGAGGCTATAGTAGAGGCGGGAATTGCCAAGATATCCCTCGCCATTGCTGCCATTACAGGAAACCTTGCTTCATTCTTTTTCCACCAACCTATTATATCAAAGTTCCTATTGAGAGGCTCACATTGCTCACTTAAATATTTTTGCAATTCAGTTTGTACACCTGTGGAACTTGAGGCCTCATCCAATTGAATTTTGTACTGACTATTCAAATATGCTGATGGATCATCATCAACATCCATAGCAGAATCAACATCATAAACTTGGGAAGTAGCCCCGTTACTTTTATTCACCACTCCAACTACAGCTGAGTAATGCTCAAATAAGTCCTCTAATAAACTATCTATCTTCTCGCACAAAGCTTGAGCCTTATCCTCCTCAAAGCTTTGCCCAACAATGAAGAACACATATCCTTTTTTGTGCCTTGGATCAAGAACAGGTGCAATAAACAAAAACATGTTCATATTGGAAATATTGCTCCAATATTTATCAAACTTTTTCATCATACTGTTAGCCATATTTTTAAGACTTTCATCCTCCACGAGCATCTTATTTTTAATCATGGCTCTAATGCCAAAAACTTCATCAAAGTAAGAGTTGCTGGTGACATATAGAGAGCCAGAGATGCGCAACGTAGCAGTGTAAAAACCTTTCAGGAAAGGCAACAAACACCTAGCATACTCCCAATCTTCTTCTGTAGGAACGCCTTTCGAGGATAAAAGTTCGGTTCTATACTTACTATCTTGTTCCTCCAACATATCGAAAGCAGCTTGAAACTTGATAGCACTTTCAAGCATTAGGTATGTTGAATTCCACCTTGTTTCAACATCAAGGCAAACAAGACTCTTACTATCAATTTTCACTTTCTCAACACAAGCCTTGAAACGTAAAAGCCTAGCTGGAGAAGACCTCACATACTTCACGGCTGACCTGATTCTAATGACAGAATCATCTATTCCAAGAATACATAAATATTCAAATTTGAAGTTGTATTAGATTACTTTATTTATTTATATCGTTTCAATAATACATAATTCATTATTCAGTAATTACAACACAATGCTCCCACTGGATTTGACAACATTGTAAGTGTTTCATAACCAGTAAAAGCAAATAGTGCGCTACTAACTTTCCTACACCTTTGAGAAGACCCATTCATAACAATTGATGAAGCGAAAAGTGTACCGCTTTTAAGGGGTCATTTAAGCCCTAAATCGTATTTATTTGATCAAATATCGCCCTAAATCGTTCCTTTTGTCATTTTAGGTACTTTTGAGGAGAAATCTGGAAAAGGAGGCATTTTGGATGTTTTTGGAGCATAAAAGTGAAGAAAACGGCAAAGTCTCAAAAATCGGCTGAAAGTTACCTTTGACGGCGTCACATTTAACCCCAGACGGCGTCATGCCTTGGCAAGAAAAAGTGGACGTGAAATTTACTCATGATAAGCCAGTGAAAATACCATGTGAATTCTGACGGCGTCACGCTTTAACTTGATCAAGGGCGTCACGGCTTAAATCAAAGAGGGACGGCGTCACGTTCAAGGTTCGACGGCGTCAAGCCTTGATAAGCCAGAATGGATTTGGAAGAGCTAAAGAGGGACGGCGTCAAGAAGGTCATCCGGGAACCCTAGAAGCGGCGAGGTGACGGCGTCACACTCCATAAGGTGACGCTGTCAGATGTAAAAATCTATATATAGTTTTCTAATTTTTTGTCATAAGGGAGAGCTTAGTGTGTGGAATTTTGGGAGAAAACCCTAAGACGAATTTAGCTTCTTTTTCAAGGCTTTTTGCCTTGAGATCTTCCATGTTACATTGAAAGATAAGTTATCAATTAATCATTCAATATGTCTATGTGTTGTTTGATTATATCTCGTTCTTGTCTTTTAATTAACATGCTAGGCTAGATTTATCTTGTGTTTGCTTAGATCTAATGAAACCTAGCTATTGATTATCGGTTGTTAATGTGTTATTAATTGTATTGGATGATTGTTTATCGATGTTAGGCTTAAGAAAAATGGCTAACTTCCTATACGGTAACTTGCTTGAACATCTTAAGAAACATGAACCAAATGCGTACTAAAGGTTTTTATGGTTGTATTTAATGCATGAGCGAATTCTAGTGATCCCATGGTAGGAGCTTCCTAGCCGGCTGATGAACTCAAATAAGTACATTTTATTACTATCATTTATCCTATTAATTTGACTTGTTTTATTATATTATGTATGAGGATTGATACTTAATCGTTTACTTTTGTAATTCTCAGGTAAAAACAAGCATTTGGTGAAACTTAGCTATTTTGGACTAATAATGGAGCAAAACGTGCATAAAGTGGAAGTCTACTGACATGGACAAGATCAAGTCAATTCTGCTCCAGATGCGCCGCATCTCACTATCAACATGCGCCGCATCTCTATCAAGTTATCACCAGATACGATCCAAGATACAAGAGGACATGCGCCGCATCCTAATCAAGAGTTACGCCGCATCTTCTGGCGGTGTACGAATATTCCTGAATATTATAATCTTGGACCCCACGCGAAGTTAAGTACATGCGCCGCATCTACTTAGTAGATGCGCCGCATCTTCCCTCAGACAGAAACTATAAATACCCCGTAGACCAGACGAATTAAGAGTTCGAAAACCTAAAACCGAAGTTCGGACAGCAGAGCAAAAAGGACGAATTCAGTCAAGGAGGCAGCACAAGACACACCCAAATCTAAGATACAAGAGCTGTAAGAAGGTGCTGCATGTATTTAATTCATTAAGTAGTTTTGTTTTATTGTGTTAGCAAACTTTAATTCATCAAGATTGGTGGCTTGTGTAATGTGGCAACGGAAAGATTGCACTCCCTTAAAACTGCTTTCTCATTAATTAAAGTTTATATGTTGATGTCTTTGGTTACTACTTATTAGTGCATTGATAACCTCTGTGTTTATTAGTGGCTTGCGGGCATCCGACTGCGGGACAAGATGTGGCTCCCACGGTTGTTTCTAAATTGATCACTTAGGAATAACTTTTAGACATAAGTAATCATTAAGGGTTTACTCGCCGATGAGAATAGGACCAACGAGAAAGGGTTAATTACATACACTTCATATAAAGCTATCAATAAAACAAGTGACAAACTACTTAATTATAAGGACAGCCCTCTTATTGTCTCTAGTATCTATCTGTGTACGTGTGTGCTACTTGCTGATTCGTGCCTATTAGTTTATTTTATTATTTAATTGCAACAAAACTGTGCCAGTCTCTCAGGCTGAAACCCCCTTTCGTTAGGATATTAAAATACTGATTAGAATAACTAGATAATACGTTTCACTCTTAGTGATCGACACTCTACTTACCATTATCTTCATACTGACCGGGTACACTGCTCGTTAAGTGTGTGTGTTATTGATAAGTCGGCTAAATATAAATTTAAAACTTGAGTAGGCATTAAAACTGCTAAACCGCAACGACACATCACGCGCATCAAGTTTTTGGCGCCGTTGCCGGGGAGTGAATTGTTATTATCTGTTAATTTGATTAGTATTTTAATTAGGTTTTTCTTTTTATTAGATTAATTGCATCATTGTACTATTTTGCATATTTGTTGTATTGTGTGTTATTTGTTTTGTGTTAATTGTTTTCTTTTATTTTTGTGTGTTTATTTTTGTTTGTGTGTTAAAAATTTTTGTTTTTATTTTTCGTATTTTTTGTGTTCTGCTATCGTTGTACTGTGCTAAATCAAACGATACGGCGCATCTGATCTCTCAGATACGGCGTATTGCGTTTAATTTTTTTTTAAAAATACAACGCGTTTAATTAATTCGATACGACGCATCTTTTCCCCAAGATACGGCGTATCTGTTTTTAATAAGAAAATTTTTCTAAGCGATAAAATAATACGACGCATCTTCTTTTGAAGATACGGCGTATCTGATTTTGATAAAAAATTTTCTAAAACGTTAACGCCATACGACGCATCTTCTTTCGAAGATACGGCGTATCTATTATTTTAATTAAAAACAGTTTGCGAATTATTAAACAGATACGGCGTATCGATCTCTATCGATACGGCGCATCTTACTGAATCAAAAATCTTCTATTTTTAAACGTAACGAAAATACGGCGCATTAACTTTCGTTAATACGACGCATTTAATTTTAATTAGATAAGTTGATTTTTGATTAATTAATTCGATACGGCGCATTCATAAATTCTAAAGCGGCGTATCTATTTTCTGGATAAAGTCTGATTAAATTTTTAACGTATTAAGATACGGCGTATCCAACTTTTTGGATACGGCGCATCGTCTGCAGATATCAGTAACTTTAATTTTTCGTATTCCGTTTTCGTTATTAATTATCTAATATATTACTTTCTCGAGCATACCCTACTGATGCTTTTCGTGATTGTTTCAGAAGGATAATGGAAGGATACGGAGAACTAATTGACTTCGACTTCGAAGCCAATTTTATGAATGAAGTATTAGTGCATGAAAAAACACCCGAACATCACGATGGGGACTACATTGAACTTAATGACCTTAATGGACCGTTGGAATCCAATGACCTGTTCATGGTTGATGCTGAATCTGATTTAGAAGAAGGAGAAATTGTGGATAGTCCAAGAGTCAACGTTATTACTACTAGAAATTACGATGAATTTGAGGGATATGATGGTTCCTGGGATTACGGTAGTAGGATCAACACCAATTGTGCTTACAATTTACAATTCCCATGCATGATTGGGTACAAGTGTATTGACGCCAATTTCTTTCCTATTTTATCAATCAATGTCATGTCTAGAAGCTTTTACAATTCTATTATGAGAAATAAAAAGGAGTATAAAGGAAAGAATGTAGTTGGAGCCTTCATTAATGTCCCGATCTTCGTTGGACGCTTCACTATTGTTACTGAGTTCGTAGTTATTGAAGACATGAATGCCTATTGTGACAGCAATATGGGTGACGTGATTGTTGGAAAACCATTTTGTAGGGAGATCACTATTAATGCAAAACGATTTGAAGGAAAGATCACCTTTCAATATGGAAGTGACGTTATCACTTATATGATGCCCCGAACTCACCCTGGATTTAAACATGCTACTAATCGGGTCTGCTACAAATTCTCTCCATTCCTTTTTGTTAGTAATGATGACATGAAGAGAGGAATTGAGTACCCGTATCAACTGATGGAAGGATTCTATAAAGGAGTTTTGAAATTGGGACCTGAATATATACGAGACGATTCGGTTGCAAAATGGATCCTACGTGGCCACGTAGGAATCAATGATCGATACTAAAGTGCTGAACGTGAGTCTAACTTGAAGACTCTGGAATAAAGACAAGTGCTTACCGGGAGACAACCCGGATTTATCTTTTATTATTCTGTTTTCTGTGTCGAGTCAGTCCAGGCCGCACGAAGATACGGCGCATCTCAGTCCTGAGATGCGACGCATCCTCTGCAATGGTCATATCTTATTTTATTTTTCTGCATTTTTTATTTTCGACTTTAAAAAATATTTATCAGTTTATTTTAATGCGGCGCATCCCTGGTTAAGGATGCGGCGCATCTTTATTCTGATCCGTATTTATTCCAGGCTCGATACGGCGTATCTTCTTCAATAAGATACGGCGCATCGACTGACCTGATGATTTTCAGTTTTAATTTTAATTTTTTTAAGTTTTATTTTTCCTAACTACTAATGTATTATGCAAGTTGAACCTTTCTTATCTTAGGTGTGTTTTAAAGTGTTGGTGGTATTATAGTTTCCTGGATTTCCTGTGGATACATCAAGTATGAAGCTTTAACGTTCTAATCCACAAGAAGTTGATTTTTGCTCTTATACTAATGGAGGATCATACCGAGCAAATCTCAGGGGAGTTTTTCTGTTCTAATTCTTTTTATTTTCCAGTTTTTAACCATTTATACAAACAACGAGGACGTTGTTTAACTTAAGTGGGGGGATAGGAGAATTAGAACACTTAACACTTACTTGTCCTAAACTTTTTCAAAAATTATGCTTAAAATGTGCTTAATATATCAAACTTAAAAAAAAAAATTTAGCATGTTTTTGTTTAAGATCTAAGTTACATAACTGCACACATGACATTATTTTCAAAAATTGTGATTTTTCAAAATTCACAAATCTATGAGTGTGCCGGTGACTTGTAAACTTTAGAACTTGGCTTGTATACTATTCGAGACCACCATAATGAGTATTATTTATATAATTGGAATGACTTGTCTAACTTGGTAAAATTCTAGGATTACACCAAATAGCCTTTATATGTTATGTGTTATTGACTAACTACACTGGTTAGTTAACCCCCGTATAAAACCTTTTGTTACTCTCATTTTTAGAGTAAGATACCCCTAGAAAAACACTCAGAGCCATTCCTTTCGTTTCTTACACCTATGTTTAAAATGTTTCGTTACACCTTAAACCTTAGCCTACCCTGTAAATTAGAATCCGTGGTTGGTTAATTGCTATAGGCAGAGTGTGTTTCCTTACATTACCTGTGTTCGCGTGCGTAATTCATTATCTACGGTTAGGTCGGGAAATTGCACAATGCAATTGGAGTGAAAGTAAATATTGTATATTTTTGAGTTTATTTTTCGTGTGTTTACTACTTTCACTATTACCGTTATTTCTGAAAGTATGAAAAGTATGAAAAAAAAAAATTATTATCCGGAAAGAAAGTTGTAGTGATGTGGTGAAATTTTACACATCTATGTTTATGTTTCAAGTTAAAAAAAAAAAAAAAAAAAAAAAAAAAAAAAAAAAAAAAATGGAAAAAACAAGAAAAGAAAAAGAAAGAAAAAAGAGTTGGATGTTTATTTTAAGCCAACGATGTATAGTTATGTAAGTGGTCGATATCACCACTATTTGTTGTATTATATCTATGGATTGAATGGGAATTGGCAGTTATGGGAACGCCAATTAAGGTTTATTCTTTGATTAAGATTTTGTTGAGTATAATTCGTGTCTACCTAAGGCGTGTGTTTCAAGTGTTAAAGCGTGAGTTATTCAATGATATGAGTCTTATTCATGGGATGGTTGGGATAGTGATTAACCACACTTAGGATTTTAATTTATTTGTTTTGTTTATTTTTATTTTTACACCAATTTATATCCCAAATGTTATCCATACCCTGTATTATTCTTTATCCAACCAAACCTTTGATTTATTGAGATTAGGGATTTGAGCAATCTTAAGTATCGTAGTCGTGGATTCGGCTATGTATTTATGATTTTGTCGCCCTTTTGATATATTATTATTGGTGAAGTTTGGACCTATCTTTAGCCTATTCGAGTTAAGGATTTGAGCAATTGCAAGTATCGTGTTCGTGGATTCGATCATGTATTTGTGATTTTGTCGCCTTTTCTGGAATTTGAGATCGATAGTGATTAAGAATAATTAACCCTTAAGCCTAAAAACCCTTTTTACCGCTTTAGAATTGTTATTCCTTAGCTTTAGTGGTGGAGATGTGTATACTTGCCAAGCTTATGATAGAATATTCGTCGCGACTGGACAGTTAAACGATTAGATTTGCTTTTATCGACTTATTTTATTTTACTTCTAATTCGTTAAGTGTTTAGTTGTGTGATTAAGAAATGAACGAATACATGCTTAAATATAAAAATAAATCCTAACATCTTTTAGGATACATTTTCATAAATGAAATTCTAAGGTTTACTTGGGGACAAGTAAAGTTCAAGTGGGGGGATATTTGATGAACTCAAATAAGTACATTTTATTACTATCATTTATCCTAATAATTTGACTTGTTTTACTATATTATGTATGAGGATTGATACTTAATCGTTTACTTTTGTAATTCTCAGGTAAAAACAAGCATTTGGTGAAACTTAGCTATTTTGGACTAATAATGGAGCAAAACGTGCATAAAGTGGAAGTCTACTGACATGGACAAGATCAAGTCAATTCTGCTCCAGATGCGCCGCATCTCACTATCAACATGCGCCGCATCTCTATCAAGTTATCACCAGATACGATCCAAGATACAAGAGGACATGCGCCGCATCCTAATCAAGAGTTACGCCGCATCTTCTGGCGGTGTACGAATATTCCTGAATATTATAATCTTGGACCCCACGCGAAGTTAAGTACATGCGCCGCATCTACTTAGTAGATGCGCCGCATCTTCCCTCAGACAGAAACTATAAATACCCCGTAGACCAGACGAATTAAGAGTTCGAAAACCTAAAACCGAAGTTCGGACAGCAGAGCAAAAAGGACGAATTCAGTCAAGGAGGCAGCACAAGACACACCCAAATCTAAGATACAAGAGCTGTAAGAAGGTGCTGCATGTATTTAATTCATTAAGTAGTTTTGTTTTATTGTGTTAGCAAACTTTAATTCATCAAGATTGGTGGCTTGTGTAATGTGGCAACGGAAAGATTGCACTCCCTTAAAACTGCTTTCTCATTAATTAAAGTTTATATGTTGATGTCTTTGGTTACTACTTATTAGTGCATTGATAACCTCTGTGTTTATTAGTGGCTTGCGGGCATCCGACTGCGGGACAAGATGTGGCTCCCACGGTTGTTTCTAAATTGATCACTTAGGAATAACTTTTAGACATAAGTAATCATTAAGGGTTTACTCGCCGATGAGAATAGGACCAACGAGAAAGGGTTAATTACATACACTTCATATAAAGCTATCAATAAAACAAGTGACAAACTACTAATTTATAAGGTCAGCCCTCTTATTGTCTCTAGTATCTATCTGTGTACGTGTGTGCTACTTGCTGATTCGTGCCTGTTAGTTTATTTTATTATTTAATTGCAACAAAACTGTGCCAGTCTCTCAGGCTGAAACCCCCTTTCGTTAGGATATTAAAATACTGATTAGAATAACTAGATAATACGTTCCACTCTTAGTGATCGACACTCTACTTACCATTATATTCATACTGACCGGGTACACTGCTCGTTAAGTGTGTGTGTTATTGATAAGTCGGCTAAATATAAATTTAAAACTTGATTAGGCATTAATACTGCTAAACCGCAACGACACATCACGCGCATCACCGGCTCGACATAGGAGTGAAGTAGGAGCTTATAGAGTTGGGGAAGTAAGTACGCCACCCCACGAATGGTATTAAGGAATACACCCGTCATCCACGCAACTAATACACACTAATTAACCGGTAAAAGATAGTTAGGGAGTAAGGAAATCTAAGTAAACACATTTCTCTACACATAAGTTTCTCACCACATTTTCATTTTTGTTATTTTATTTTATTGCATTCGTAGTAATTTGGGTTAGTTGACTAGCAACTAATTCCGCCCACTCTTTCAAAACCGAGATTTTACTTGCTTTCATAAAAATATAAAAACATAAAAAGAATCTTCCTCAACCCTTAGACCTAATTAGAGTAGCCTTTCATACCTAACGAACACTATTCCCTGTGGAGAACGATCAATCCCCCGTACTTACCACTACACTATACTACATCGGTCAGGTACACTGCCTGGTGGGGTTGTAAGCCTCTTGAGATCCCTCGAGAGGTAAAACCTGTTGTAAGGTTGCAAAACCCACGCATCAAGTTTTTGGCGCCGCTGCCGGGGAATAGTTATTGTTTAGGTTGAATTTTTATTTCTATTAGGTCTACTCACTAGATTCCTTTCTAGTGAGATTTTTATTTTATTTTTCTAGGTTTTCTTTAGTCTATCTATTTTCTTCGTTTCTTTGTTCGTAACCATTACCATCCGACATCATGGAAGATGGTAATATCCTTAACCCCAACAACCCACAACCACCTCCTAGAGCCCGCACTTTAGGAGGATATTCCCTAATTTTGGATGATGACCCCCCTAATCTTAGAATCACTAGGAGCCGAAGCTCGATAAAGACTCTTGCCACACCCTATGCTGAACCCGAAAGGGAAATGCATAAATTAAGGCGACTCCACCAAGCGGCTGAACCATCCACGATCAATTTTGATGATGCCCTCTCCGAGGAAGAATCCAATCATCATTCTACACCTCCTAGCCCTCAACCCAATCACGATATGGAAGTTCCCGAAATCCCAATCCCCAAATGTCTCAAGGACTACTCTTCTCCCACCCCTCGTGGTTTTTCCAATGCTATCGTTTTTCCAAATGAACACACGGATGGGGTCTTGCGTGCAACTGATATTTGGCTGGTCCAAAGTGTATGCAAGTTTCACGGATTGAAAACTGAAGATCCAATCCAACACATCAAGGACTTCCTGAAAATAGTGGATACCCTCCATACGGACGGAGCCACTAGAGATACCTCCCGGTTGCGATTCTTTCCCTTCACCCTTCATGAAAGAGCCGGAGACTGGTATAACCAACTTCCTTCCGAATCCATCTTCACATGGGAACAGCTTATCTCAAAATTCTATGAGAAATTCTTTCCCATAGGAAGAACTTCAAAGTTGAGAGACGAAATCCTCCGCTTCCATGTTGGACCAGCAGAACCTATTCACAAATCTTGGGTTAGATTCAAGGATCTAATTAGACAGGTCCCTCATCATGGCATTGAACTCTGGCTTCTTGTCCAAATCTTTTATGACAGTGTCTCCAAAAACGACCAATTGGGCATTAATAATTCATCAAAAGGAAAAATAGCCAAACTAAGCGTTGAGGAAGGATGGAGTAGAATTGAGGAATACGCAAATGATCAAGACGATACCTGGGATGAACCCGATTCGATCATGAGCATTTCCAAAGTCATGAAAGAGCCTCCTTTTGCTAGCCGGGTGAGTAGATTGAATGATCAGGTATCTTATCTAGACAAGTCACGACCAACTAAGCGGTTATCAAACCCATACTTGATCTGTGACCAATGTGGTGGCCCGCATGAAGTGGAGGAATGCGGGGATGATACCACCACCGAACAAGCATGCTTGTCAAGCCACGACATCTTCGATGATCCTTCGCTCTTAACTTTCTACCAAAACAATGATTTCACCCCTTGGGGAAATCTTGTGAGAGAAGAAGGAGGAGGAAAATATCCTGACTATAAGGTTAGGAGCACTTTTGAGGATGATCTTGGGCATTTCACGTTTGAGAAGAATCTGCAACTAAATGGTCTCGACAACCTCATCACTAGCCAACAAAACGACGTGAGGGCCAATTTCGCAGAGCTCAACGCCACTCTCGACGGCCTTGGCAAGCCTCAAAGAGATCCCTTACTCGCCATCACCACTCGTGCTGGAACAACTACTAAGGATCCACCTTACCCAGCTCAACAATCTAACGTCATGGAACCCGACACCCCTCATGAGGAAGAAGGTAATGTGAACGACGAAAATCCCGAGCAAACCCCTCCGGTAACTCCATCCCCACCTATTTCTGCCAAGCAACCCATTAAAGTCCCATACCCATCTCGCCTCAAGAATCAAAAGGTCGAAAATGATAATAAAAGATTCTTGTCATATTTGAAGAATTCGGTTGTCACCATACCCCTTCTTGATGCATGTTATCATATGCCCAAATATAGTACATACTTCAAGAGGCTGCTCACCAACAGGAAAGAACTCGAGGGTCTGGTAACCTTAGGAGAAGAATGTTCTGTGGTGACTCAACGAGGGCTACCAAAGAAGGTAGACGATCCAGGTAGTTTCACCTTGCCCTGTTCAATTGGGTCTCTTTCAGTCATGAATGCTTTAGCCGACTTAGGAGCAAGCATCAATCTTATGCCACACTCCATGTTCCTCAAGCTAGGGTATTCTGGGTTGAAACCAACCCGTATGAGCATCCAACTGGCCGATAGATCAGTCAAATACCCCTTAGGAATATGCGAGAATGTGCTGGTTAAGGTAGGGAAGTTTAAATTTCCAGTTGACTTCGTCATCCTAGAAATGGAAGAAGATGATCTTGTGCCCATCATTCTAGGAAGACCCTTCCTTGCGACTTCTCGTGCTGTTATTGATGTTCATGACGGCAAACTAACCTTACGAGTGGGGGCCGATAGCTTAACCTTCGACATCAAGGACACAATGAATCTTTCTCTCGAAGCAGATAATCAACTGTATTTCATCGAAGAAATCGATGAGCTATCCGACGAGATTGATAATTGTGTAGATGAACAGGTAGAAGCTGGTTGGTTGCGAGATGAAGCTCTCTCACCCATCTTAGAGGAGGAGAAGACTATGGATGTAAATGCAGTCTCCTTCTATCCCAGACAAGAAATCGAACAGCTTGAGCTTCGTAAACCCGAGAACAAACTTAAACCTTCCATCATCGAGCCACCCACGTTAGAACTCAAGGAACTCCCGAACAACCTTGAATATGCCTTCCTTCAAGGAGAAGATCAACTTCCGGTAATCATAAGCTCTTCTTTGAAAATTGAACAAAAGGATAAACTCTTAGGAGTTTTAAAAAAATATAAAGGGGTTATAGCATGGAATGTAGCCGACATCAAGGGGATTGACTCTACCTTTTGCACGCATAAAATCCTCATGGAGGAGGATTATAAACCCGCCGTGCAGCCTCAAAGACGAGTAAACCCCAACATTAAGGAAGTCGTGAAAAAGGAAGTCATTAAGCTCCTAGATGCAGGGCTAATTTACCCAATTTCCGATAGTCCATGGGTAAGCCCTGTACAGGTTGTACCGAAAAAGGGAGGAATGACAGTAGTGAAGAACGATAAGGATGAATTAGTACCTCAACGAACAGTAACTGGATGGCGTGTGTGCATCGATTATAGGAAGTTGAATGATGCAACCCGAAAAGCTCATTTCCCTCTCCCATTTATCGACCAAATGTTGGAAAGGTTAGCAGGGCATGAGTACTACTGCTTCCTAGATGGGTTCTCAGGGTATTTCCAAATCCCTATCGCTCCTGAGGACCAAGAAAAGACCACGTTTACATGCCCTTATGGCACCTTCGCCTACAAGCGAATGCCCTTTGGACTATGTAACGCCCCCGCCACCTTCCAGCGCTGCATGACAGCAATCTTCCATGAGTTAATGGAAGACAGCATGGAGGTCTTCATGGATGATTTTTCAGTCTTTGGAAACTCTTTTGATCGATGTCTTGCTAACCTTGAGAAAATGCTCAAACGTTGTGAGGAGACCAACTTGGTACTAAACTGGGAAAAGTGCCACTTTATGGTAAAAGAAGGGATTGTGCTAGGGCACAAAATTTCAGGAAGTGGAATCGAAGTAGATCGGGCAAAAATTGAAGCTATATCCAAACTTCCCTATCCAACAACTGTCAAGGCGATCCGTAGCTTTTTGGGTCATGCTGGCTTCTATAGGAGATTCATTAAAGATTTCTCAAAGGTAGCTAAACCAATGACTCAGTTGCTCATGAAAGATGCCCCGTTCGACTTCTCTCAAGAGTGCAAGGACGCATTCGATCTATTGAAGCAGGAACTTACCCAAGCTCCAATTATGGTTACCCCTAATTGGGAGTTACCCTTTGAAATCATGTGCGATGCTAGTGATTATGCTGTTGGAGCAGTATTAGGCCAAAGGCTCAACAAACACTTTCAGCCAATATACTACGCTAGCAAAACCATGAATCCTGCTCAAGAAAACTACACTACCACTGAAAAGGAATTACTAGCCGTGGTATTCGCTTTTGATAAATTTCGCCAGTATCTTGTCCTTTCTAAAACGGTTGTTTTTACGGATCATTCAGCTATTCGATATCTTTTCGCTAAACAGGATGCTAAACCACGGTTACTTCGTTGGATCCTACTATTGCAAGAGTTCGATGTTGAAATTCGTGATAAGAAAGGAGCAGAGAATCTTGCGGCTGATCATCTCTCTCGTCTCGAAAACCCCAGCCTCGCTGAATCTGACAAGAGTGAGATTCGGGAAACATTTCCTGAAGAGCAGCTCATGTCAATAAATGATTCTGAACCTTGGTATGCGGATTATGCTAACTACCTGGCAAGTAGAGTCATTCCTGAGCATATGAGCAGGCATGAAAAAAAGAGGTTCTTTAATCAATTAAAGTACTACTTTTGGGATGAACCCTTCTTATTTCGAAGATGTCCAGATCAGGTGATCAGGCGTTGCGTTTCAGAAAAGGAGGCTGTCAGAATTATGAAAGAGTGTCATGCAGGTCCATCTGGAGGACATAACGGAATAAGCACTACTGCACGAAAGGTCTTTAACGCGGGGTTCTATTGGCCTACAATATTTCGTGATGTGAAGGGAATGATACAAACTTGTGACGCATGTCAAAGAGTTGGGAATATCTCTAGGAGGGATGAAGCCCCACAGAATTATATACAAGTTTGTGAGGTTTTCGATGTTTGGGGAATTGATTTCATGGGACCCTTCCCATCTTCTGGAGGGAATGAATACATCTTGGTGGCCATTGATTATGTTTCGAAATGGGTGGAAGCACAAGCCCTTAGGACTAATGACGCTAGGGTAGTCATTCATTTCTTAAGAAAATTGTTCGCTAGGTTTGGAATTCCGAAGGCTCTTATTAGTGACAGGGGAACTCATTTTTACAATTCGCAAATGGAAAAGGTTATGAAAAGATATGGAGTCTCTCACCGATTCTCCACCGCTTACCATCCTCAGACCAACGGTCAAGTCGAAAACACTAATAGAGCCATAAAGAGAATATTAGAAAAAACGGTTAATCAAAACAGAAAAGATTGGTCTTTTAAGCTCGATGAGGCTTTGTGGGCGTTTCGAACCGCCTATAAGACACCAATCGGGACAACCCCGTTCCGTATGGTATATGGCAAGGCATGCCACCTTCCAGTAGAACTGGAACACAAAGCATATTGGGCACTTAAGGCTTGTAATTTGGATTATACAGTTGCAGGAACAAATAGATTCTTACAGCTCCAAGAGCTTGATGAATTGAGATTAGAGGCTTATGAATCTTCCATTACATACAAAGAGAGGGCGAAAAGATGGCATGACCAACGGATTAAGAGACCCAAGGAGTTTTCAGAAGGGGACAAGGTCTTATTATATAATTCTCGCTTAAGGCTATTTCCTGGGAAACTTAAATCTAGATGGTATGGACCTTTTACCGTAAGGAGCTCCTCTAAAACTGGAGCCGTTGTATTAATTGACGACGAGGATAGAGAATTCACTGTGAATATTCAACGAGTCAAGCATTATCAAGAAAATGGTAATGAAATGATCAATGAGGAAGACATAACTTTCGATGAAGAAGTCACGTAATGTACGTGACTTTGAGTCTAGCTACAAGACTCGTTAATAAAGAAAAGCGCTTCTTGGGAGGCAACCCAAGCTTTATTTGTTTTATTTGCTTTGTGTGTTTATTTATTTGTTTGTTTGTTTTTATTTGTTTCCGTATGTGTGTTTAGTTTTTATCATTATTGATTCATGTTCAAAACTAATTTGTGAAAATGCTTTATGTTGTTTTTAACTTCGTCTTAACTACATATAAAGGTATTTTGCAAAAGATAAGTGTAAGGGAAATCTAAATCGGTTTATTAGAACACATGAACATGAATCATAATAATAATAAATTAGCATACATATTCGTATTTGTTTGAGTCAAATGCTTGTATCGAGTCATAATGATGTTTTGCAGGATTTCCAGGAAGTAAGGTAAAGGTTTTTCCAGAAATTTTCCGGAAACTTAAAATGAGAATTTTTGTCAGGTCATTTCTGACGGCGTCAGGGTTTATAACCTGACGGCGTCAGATTTAATTTTCAGAAATTTTTGAAAGTTTTGTTTTCATAAAAAGTTTTTATTAAAATCTCCAACTTATAATCTCCAGGAATCTGCAAAGTTATCATTCCACAAGCATTATATCCTTATATATAGATTTATCCCGCCGATGTTATGCAGGTTTCCGTGTTTGTTTTCTCAGGTTTAACAGGTTATTTTGGACAAGGAAATGTTTTTGGATCAAGCTTATGGCGATGCATTAGTCATGGAGCTTCAACATTCTCTTTGGAGGAAGATTTAACCGTGTAATTTCATTATCCACCGAGCGAATCAGGGGAGTATTTGATTTCATTCTTTTACTTTTTTTTCTTTTACATCTTGTTATTTGAACATTGGGGACAATGTTCATCTTAAGTGTAAGGGGGGTAAAAGTACGATTTTAGAGAATGCTATTACGCTTGATTTTTGTTTGTTTAATAGTAAATGTGTAATAAAACTGAGATAAATACCTGTTAGGGCAATTTTAGTGCCAAATTTAAATTTTTTTACAACATATAGGAGTGAAACTTTGATCTTAATGAGCGTCTCACGGATAGGAGTTATATGACTAGCACAAAAACCGTACCACTAAAAAATTTTCCACCCCCAAATATGTGAGGTTCGCCCCTAGAATTGGTAGGAAAAGCATTTATGCTATGATGTGTGTACCGGTAGCACTTAGATTCTAGAACTTGCGTTAGGACCATTCCGAGGCCACAAGTGAGACTACATTTGTAGTTAGATTTACTACATGATAAGAGGCATTAGGATTAACCCATTATTTTACACCTGTGATTTTGTTATAATTACGTTGGCTACATTGGTCAAGTAATTCTCCCACACCCTTTGCGTTGTACTCATTTTTAGTACACGATACCCCTAGTACACCCCTCAGAGCCTATCTTTTCGTTTTGACCTTTAAGCATTTTACTTAAAGGAAGAATTTGTTACACCCCACTAAAATGTACACCCAAATCGCCTTAGCCTACCTTGTATGCACTCATTTTTAGTGCATTATTGTTACAACATTTGTTTAAACCCAAGTTAATTATCTAGTTGATTACATGGTTGCTAAGTCGAGTCATATCCTTGTACATATTGTTTTGGGACGATTGGGACTCATGGGTAAAGTACTAGTGTAATGGAGTAATGGGGAAGAACATCATTTATTACCCCCATATGTGCTAAATATTTTAAAAGTACTCCAAGTTTTTCAATTATCTTAATTCGAGTCATTAGATTAGTATTTGTAAAGTTATGTAAAAGTTCAAGTGTAAGGGGGATGCAATGCCCCTATGATGTATTATTTTGGATGGTAGGGCAAAAGTGTATGAAAAAAAAAAAAAAAAAAAAAAAAAATCAAGAAAAATACAAAAAAATGAGAAAAAGAAAAGTAGAAAAAACATACGGACTACCATCCCGTTTTATTTTATGTTTATTTTATGTTTTTGTTTTTGTTATTTCGTTTCTAGTTTAAGATCGAGTCTAGTCTTGGATTAGCAACATTGTATAGTACATGTAATTGATCAAGATCTTTAACTCGCCCCCAGTAAAATATCCTTTATCCAACAAAACCGTGTTTTCCTTTTCCCTACACCTAACGTTATAACCCATTTAAAAGCCCTCTTTGATAGTTTATCTTTGGTGCTTACGCCTAGTGGAGGAGGTTTTCGATCCTTTCCCAAGCCTATGGTAATCTATTTGCTATGACAGGTAGTGAGAGATATTATCCGTTTTCATTTATGAGATTTATTTTGATGACACTTGAGAGATGTGAGTATCTAAACACTACTTGTGAGGTGCTAGTTTGTAATCTCCGTGCTTATTATGATTGAAGTGGAACGATTATTTGTTGTAATTACTTTTATGTTTGCATTAAATGACCCCTAACTTGTATTTTGATTAGAATAAAAGCGCATTTGCTTGAGGACAAGCAAATCTCAAGTGTAAGGGTATTTGATGAAGCGAAAAGTGTACCGCTTTTAAGGGGTCATTTAAGCCCTAAATCGTATTTATTTGATCAAATATCGCCCTAAATCGTTCCTTTTGTCATTTTAGGTACTTTTGAGGAGAAATCTGGAAAAGGAGGCATTTTGGATGTTTTTGGAGCATAAAAGTGAAGAAAACGGCAAAGTCTCAAAAATCGGCTGAAAGTTACCTTTGACGGCGTCACATTTAACCCCAGACGGCGTCATGCCTTGGCAAGAAAAAGTGGACGTGAAATTTACTCATGATAAGCCAGTGAAAATACCATGTGAATTCTGACGGCGTCACGCTTTAACTTGATCAAGGGCGTCACGGCTTAAATCAAAGAGGGACGGCGTCACGTTCAAGGTTCGACGGCGTCAAGCCTTGATAAGCCAGAATGGATTTTGGAAGAGCTAAAGAGGGACGGCGTCAAGAAGGTCATCCGGGAACCCTAGAAGCGGTGAGGTGACGGCGTCACACTCCATAAGGTGACGCCGTCAGATGTAAAAATCTATATATAGTTTTCTAATTTTTTGTCATAAGGGAGAGCTTAGTGTGTGGAATTTTGGGAGAAAACCCTAAGACGAATTTAGCTTCTTTTTCAAGGCTTTTTGCCTTGAGATCTTCCATGTTACATTGAAAGATAAGTTATCAATTAATCATTCAATATGTCTATGTGTTGTTTGATTTTATCTTATTCTTGTCTTTTGTTTAACATGTTAGGCTAGATTTATCTTGTGTTTGCTTAGATCTAATGAAACCTAGCTATTGATTATTGGTTATTAGTGTGTTGTTAGTTGTATTGGATGATTGTTTATCTATGTTAGGCTTAAGAAAACTGGCTAACTTCCTATTCGGTAACTTGCTTGAACGTCTTAAGAAACATGAACCAAATGCGTACTAAAGGTTTTTATGGTTGTATTTAATGCACAAGCGAATTCTAGTGATCCCATGTTAGGAGCTTCCTAGCCGGCTCGACATAGGAGTGAAGTAGGAGCTTGTAGAGTTGGGGAAGTAAGTACGTCACCCCACGAATGGTATTAAGGAATACACCCGTCATCCACGCGACTAATACACACTAATTAACCGGTAAAAGATAGTTAGGGAGTAAGGAAATCTAAGTAAACACATTTCTCTACACATAAGTTTCTCACCACATTTTCATTTTTGTTATTTTATTTTATTGCATTCGTAGTAATTTGGGTTAGTTGACTAGCAACTAATTCCGCCCACTCTTTCAAAACCGAGATTTTACTTGCTTTCATAAAAATATAAAAACATAAAAAGAATCTTCCTCAACCCTTAGACCTAATTAGAGTAGCCTTTCATACCTAACGAACACTATTCCCTGTGGAGAACGATCAATCCCCCGTACTTACCACTACACTATACTACATCGGTCAGGTACACTGCCTGGTGGGGTTGTAAGCCTCTTGAGATCCCTCGAGAGGTAAAACCTGTTGTAAGGTTGCAAAACCCATTCATCAACAATTACTTAGGTATTAAAAAGAGTGTTAATAACGCTCATTTTGTACATATTTTAGTCGCGTTATTCGTATGTTTGTGCATGTTATTTGGTTGTATTTGTGAACATTTTACGCTTAAAAGGTACAAAAGATGTATTCAGGTTCAGGTACAACTATGTCGAAGGAAATAACGAAAAGACGAAGAAAAGTCGACAAATAAAGAGTATGTGCACGAAGAGAAGTTTTCCGTTCAAGATAAAGATTCATGCTATGATTATTTCCAAGTTCAAGTTAATGATTATGAAGTTTTATGAAGAAGGAAAGAGTCAAGATTAAGTGCCAAAGATGATTGTTAAAGATGGAGTTTATTGCCAACCCAAGGTTGAATCAATCATGCAAACTAATTTCCAACCTAAGGTTGAAGCTGAAATTCAAACCCAAGGTTCAATACCTCAACCTGAGGTTGAGCAGTCATCCCAGCCGCGGGTTGAGACCCCAAACCGTGGGTTGAAGTGGTCAGAATGTTCCCAACCGCAGGTTGCTGCACTTAAAGTCTTCCAAAGTTGCATTTAAGTGAGGAATTAAGTGCCATTACTTCCAAGTCCGATCATATACTTCTCATAACTCATTTTGCCTGCACTTTATGACACTTTGTGGCCAAGAAACATGCTTGGTGACCAAGGATTAATCAACTATAAATAAGAGTGCTTGGTTAGGCATCAAATCACCATTTTTTTTATCATCAAATTATCATATAATCTACAACCAATTCTCTCTACACTTGGAGGATTCTCTCCTACCACTCCCCACCCATTTCTAGAGGTGTTGGGGAGTTGGTTTGGCCTACATTCGCAGGACATATGACTTGATCATCCTTACAACATAAGGCTTGATTATAGTTCACACCAATTAAACACCACATACATCACCAACAATCTTTATTACCAAACACCCCTAAGTCATATACTCACAACATGAGGCCGATTTCCAGGAAGGTTTAGGGATGGAGGATTTGTATTTTGGTAGTTTCTTTTGGTTGGAATCACATGGTTGGAATTGTAGCACTTGATGCTTTGACTCTAATGTTTGGTATTGTTTCTATTTCAATCATATTAATGTATTTGCTTGTGTTGATCATGAGAATTTTTTGTGTGTTGTGTTACATGTTTGATTATAATTATCTCTTAATGCTTGTTTGGTTATTATGAGAACTTGTGATAAAAGGATGTTTGGACATAATTAGTGTTTGTTTGGATTATAATGAAAGACATCATATTTGGTTAAATTGGAACTTGTCATTGTTTATTGTTTTGGTTGATCATTGTTGAGTTTAGAGGCCGAAAGGATTCTCAATAGTGATTAGTTTCAATTCATTAGTCGACGAATGTTTTGATCTTGTACTTTGTGACGATTGTGCAAGTGAATTAATAAACATAACAAGTGAAAGTTTAAATTAGATTATAGGTCGAAAAGAGTCTTTTGAATATGTGTTCTCATCATCTTTCAAGTAAATGGAACTTCACAAATTGATGACATCAAAGTTTATGGGTCGAAAGAACTCTTTGTTTGTTGTTAGTTTAGGCATGAGTTTTATGACATGACCAATTGATTAAGACTTATGTATATTTGATTTATAAAACGCTAAGCTATTATAATTGGTTCTATAGGTCGAAAGGATTACCAATGACAATATGTTTTTCAAACTAAACATCTTAATATCCTTGTGATCATTTGTCCATACAAGTATGTTCTTTGTGTGCTTACATCATGCTTTTATAATTGTTTTTCTTGGTGGTTTGATCCGTGACAATCATATCCATCAACTTGTTACTTGCTTAAACAATCAAACAACATTTGAGTACAACCAAGTCTCTTGGGACGACCTTGACTTACCAATCCTCTTGCTACACACGGACAAGTATACTTGCTCGTATGTGTTCCTAGTTAACCGGTAATTCTTGAATTATAAATTTAAAGCTTGTTGGAGCACATCAAGTTTTTGGCGCCGCTGCCGGGGACTTGGTTTGCATTTGTTTGTTCGTTTGATTGTCTTCTTGATTGATATATTGTTTGTTTGCTCTCATGATAATTCCGGTATCGTCACCATCAAGTTTTGGCGCCGTTGCCGGGGATTTGGTTTTTGTTCCTAGGTGTTTGTTTGCTTGTTTGCTTGAAATGTTCAATTGTTTGTTTACTTTCTTGTTATATTGATTCCTTGCTTGATCATAATTCCGGCATCGTCACCATCAAGTTCCTTTGATTGATTGTTTGAATTGAATTCTTGTTGAATTGTTCGTTTGCTTGATATATTGATTGATTGCTTATTTGCTAATTTGTTCGAATTGCTCTTGCTCATGAATGATTGTTTCTTTGCTCTTGTTTGATTGCTCTTTCTTGCTTGTTTGCTCATGATATTTGCTTAATTGCCTCCCTTGCGTTTTGTTTCAAAATTTTCTAATTTCTCATCTTTTGCTTAATAATCTTGGCATCAAAATCAAGTGTTTTGGTGTTGGGATTTGGTTTCATGTGTTCTAAAAATGCTCATTCAAATGTTTTCTTTCAAAGTTTGTGCTTGAATTGCTTGCGAAAAAAAACCACCAATTGTGTTTGTCTTAATTTTCTTAATTGTTTTCCGTGATTAATAGTGTTTTTATATTTGTTTAGAGTAGTAGAATATGCTCTTTTGTGTTTAACTTTATTTTTAAGTTTAATAAAAGTTTAAACATGTTTGCTTAAAAAAAAAATTACATTAAGATATGTTTAAACTTTAAATTTAAATTATTTATTTATTTATTTATTTTTTTTTTTTTTTTTTTTTTTTGCATTTTTAAGTTTTGTTAATTTTAGTACGTCGTAAATAAATAAGTACTTGTTTTTAAAAATAATAATGTTTCGAACTTTGTGGGTATGTTCACTGAAAACCCTCACGAGACTTAACTCGTCCACTCGGGCCACTGAGGGGTTTAAAAGGCTTGTTGCATACGCTAAATGCAACCGTGATGCCTACGAAAGTGAGTTTTAGGATTTTACGTGTTTTTTGTAGTTTAGTTTCTTTTTGCAGATTTAATAAGCTCTTGGAGATTGGATGATTGTGGCATTACTCTCTTGATTGGACATGTTTGGTTGGAAGAGAAATCGATTGATCTCGCGTACTTAACATCTTATCATATGGAGTTCGATCGCGATTTCTTAAGCCCGTGAAGTTTCGTTTCTCTCGATCTTTTTTTAATTTTCCCTACTTTTTCATGCTTTGAAGTTTATTTTTCATATTGAGTATAATGCGTAACTTAAGTGTGGGGGGGAAGTAAAATAGTAAAAACGAAACTAGTTTTAAATTTTCATATTTTTGGGCCAATTTTTAAAATTTTGTATACTTGTTTGCCCTTATCTTCTAGTTGTTTTCGCGCATATAGGTTAATATATTAGAATAACTAGATCATCCCACTGGTGAAATTCAGTAAATTTTGAAAAATTCGAGATGTGTCCCGATTGACATTGCAATCCATTTTTAGGATCGATAACATTTGCTAGCGCATTTATAGCCCTTTACCACTAAATATGTGAGGATTTGAGCCTATTTCATATAACATATATCCTTTATGCTTGAATCTTTTTGTTATGAGTGTGCCAGTGATTTTATTTATTCTAGAACTTGTGCTTGTAAATCATTACTAGACCGCAGTGAGATCACATTTTTGTGATATAAGTGTATTCATGTGACAAAGAGGCACCCTTAGGAATTAAACCAAATGGCCTTCCATTTTACATCTAATGATATATTAGCTAGCCATATCGGTTAGTTAACCACCCATATGAACCCATTTGTTAGCGCTCATTTTTAGCACTAGATACCCTTAGAACACCCTCCGAGCCAATCTTTTCATTTTTGTTACATCCAGAAAAAAACAAAATATTTTACACTTTAAACCTTAGCCTTACCCTTGTCAAAGTCTAAACAGTGGGTTGCTAGTTGCTAGTCTAAACAGTGGGTTGAATGTTGGAATGTCGGATTGCTAGTTGCTAGTCTAAACAGTGGGTTGCTAGTTGCGATTAATAGTTTGGTTACACTTCGTTATTTGAATGTGCCATTCTGGCAAAGATGAAGGTGGCCAACTTCTTATTTGTATTTTTGTGGTGTATGCTTATGCGAAGTGTGGGGGAGATGTGATGTATGAAAGAGAGGTGTTGAAAAAAAAACGTGAAAAAAAAATGAATAAGTCATCGAAAAAAAAAAGAAAAAAATATATATGTGATGACAATTATAGCCAATGTGCTATATTATTATTATGAAGATGAAGGAAGATGAAGTATGTTTGAGATATCGATTAGCCAATGTGCTAAGACGTGATATACATATATATTTGGTGATCGATATGTGAAGAGGAGAAGATTGTAACTATAATCATTTACGGGTTTGTGGTTTGTTCGGTAACTAGCAACATGAGACTTTGAATTGACTTTATTTTTCTTTTAAAACCAATTACATAAATATCTCAATGCCTTATCCATACCCCTTTTAACCCGAAGCCTAAACGTTACAACCCGAATAAAAGTCCTCTTTAGATGTTTACACTTGGTGCTTACGCCACGTCGGTGGAGTTTTGTTTCTTGTACAAGCCTATGGTAATAAACGGATCATGACTGAGCAATATGAGTGTGATTTTCTTATATACTCCATCATCAAAAATATATGAGTTTTGAGTGAATTATACTTTCATTCCTTTTCGTGAGGTGCTTAGCCATGTTATCAAGCGAGAGAATCAATAGGGTATTGTCAAACATCTCGGTTTTTCACCATTAAAGCTTAAAAAGATGAATCGTATCTCGTACTTGTACTTGGTAGATTTGCATCATATTTTTATTAATCATTTTTTATATACCATGTGGGATCTATTTTTCTTAATTGCTAGATTTGCTTGAGGGCAAGCAAACCCTTAAGTGTGGGGGAGTGTGCGCTTATTTTTTCGCTTATTTAAAAAAAACCAAAAAGATTTTTCGATATTTTCAAAATTTTCAATTTTTCTTTTCATTTTGTCATTTAGGTATGTATTTTAATTTTTCTTTTATTAGATTTGCTTGAGGGCAAGCAAAGTTTAAGTGTGGGGGATTTGATAACGCTCATTTTGTACATATTTTAGTCGCGTTATTCGTATGTTTGTGCATGTTATTTGGTTGTATTTGTGAACATTTTACGCTTAAAAGGTACAAAAGATGTATTCAGGTTCAGGTACAACTATGTCGAAGGAAATAACGAAAAGACGAAGAAAAGTCGACAAATCAAGTGTATGTGCACGAAGAGAAGTTTTCCGTTCAAGATAAAGATTCATGATATGATTATTTCCAAGTTCAAGTTAATGATTATGAAGTTTTATGAAGAAGGAAAGAGTCAAGATTAAGTGCCAAAGATGATTGTTAAAGATGGAGTTTATTGCCAACCCAAGGTTGAATCAATCATGCAAACTAATTTCCAACCTAAGGTTGAAGCTGAAATTCAAACCCAAGGTTCAATACCTCAACCTGAGGTTGAGCAGTCATCCCAGCCGCGGGTTGAGACCCCAAACCGTGGGTTGAAGTGGTCAGAATGTTCCCAACCGCCAAGGTTGAGATCCCAACCGCAGGTTGCTGCACTTAAAGTCTTCCAAAGTTGCATTTAAGTGAGGAATTAAGTGCCATTACTTCCAAGTCCAATCATATACTTCTCATAACTCATTTTGCCTGCACTTTATGACACTTTGTAGCCAAGAAACATGCTTGGTGACCAAGGATTAATCAACTATAAATAAGAGTGCTTGGTTAGGCATCAAATCACCATTTTTTTATCATCAAATTATCATATAATCTACAACCAATTCTCTCTACACTTGGAGGATTCTCTCCTACCACTCCCCACCCATTTCTAGAGGTGTTGGGGAGTTGGTTTGGCCTACATTCGCAGGACATATGACTTGATCATCCTTACAACATAAGGCTTGATTATAGTTCACACCAATTAAACACTACATAATTCACCAACAATCCTTATTACCAAACACCCCTAAGTCATATACTCACAACATGAGGCCGATTTCCAGGAAGGTTTAGGGATAGAGGATTTGTATTTTGGTAGTTTCTTTTGGTTGGAATCACATGGTTGGAATTGTAGCACTTGATGCTTTGACTCTAATGTTTGGTATTGTTTCTATTTCAATCATATTAATGTATTTGCTTGTGTTGATCATGAGAATTTCTTTGTGTGTTGTGTTACATGTTTGATTATAATTATCTCTTAATGCTTGTTTGGTTATTATGAGAACTTGTGATAAAAGGATGTTTGGACATAATTAGTGTTTGTTTGGATTATAATGAAAGACATCATATTTGGTTAAATTGGAACTTGTCATTGTTTATTGTTTTGGTTGATCATTGTTGAGTTTAGAGGCCGAAAGGATTCTCAATAGTGATTAGTTTCAATTCATTAGTCGACGAATGTTTTGATCTTGTACTTTGTGACGATTGTGCAAGTGAATTAATAAACATAACAAGTGAAAGTTTAAATTAGATTATAGGTCGAAAGGAGTCTTTTGAATATGTGTTCTCATCATCTTTCAAGTAAATGGAACTTCACAAATTGATGACATCAAAGTTTATGGGTCGAAAGAACTCTTTGTTTGTTGTTAGTTTAGGCATGAGTTTTATGACATGACCAATTGATTAAGACTTATGTATATTTGATTTATAAAACGCTAAGCTATTATAATTGGTTCTATAGGTCGAAAGGATTACCAATGATAATATGTTTTCCAAACTAAACATCCTAATATCCTTGTGATCATTTGTCCATACAAGTATGTTCTTTGTGTGCTTACATCATGCTTTTATATTTGGTTTTCTTGGTGGTTTGATCCGTGACAATCATATCCATCAACTTGTTACTTGCTTAAACAATCAAACAACATTTGAGTACAACCAAGTCTCTTGGGACGACCTTGACTTACCAATCCTCTTGCTACACACAGACGAGTATACTTGCTCGTATGTGTTCCTAGTTAACCGGTAATTCTTGTATTATAAATTTAAAGCTTGTTGGAGCACATCAGGTGTATTCTACTATGTAGATGATGGACTATCCATCAATGCAATTAACTTGAAAATTGGGCATGCAAGTTTTCCTTAATATGTCTACCATCCTCACAATGGTATGTAACATCTTTAAATGGTCAAAGCACAACAACTAGATAAATTATGCTAGTTTGCCTTTTACCAATTTTGCGGTAATTAGTCTAGCTTCTAATTTAATAACTCAGAAAATGTGCAATTTTCTTAACTATTAAAGTTTGCTATGAGTTATTTCTTGTAATTTAGACAATTCTAATTATCCTATCATACCTTTCTCATTCATGAAAAAGAATAGGATTAAGTCTCACTCTTCTCTCATAGAAAGGAGACTAGGTTTATTCTTTTAGTAAAGTTGACTCTAGCCAAAACCCCTACGGGTGTAGATCAATTTACCAATAAAAGAATATCTCACGTTTACGATTTAATGTTGCATTAATACATTTAAAAGAATTTACAAAATTCAGTTTCAGTATTTTTGATAATACAATCCTTTCAAGAAAATAAAATACCCAAGGAAATATTCATATAACCATTGAATTTTCTTGAAAACTAGGATCCAAATTTTCATAATTTCACTACATCAGTTGATCTGCTAGTAATGAAAGTATAAAATATGGTAATCTGTCCAACAATAATTGGCAAACAATTTCCAATTCCTAGATCATTATGGGATTTACATTTGCCAAATTCAATTTGCAAAGTAAGCATGTTTCATCCCATCTCATGCCTTAAGTTTCTAGGTCTCACTAACAACTTAATTAAGTTGTCTAATTTAAAAACTGCAAATTCTCCATGTCACGGTCTCATGTCATGGAAATTTACCTTGTCATTGTAATCTAGTCAAGGTCTCACTTAAGCTAAATTAGAATTTCAAGTGTTTCTTATAATTAGATGGCGTGAACTTAAATTTTAGGGTACTAATTTTGATGTGTCAATAAAAATATGTACGAAAAATCATGCACACATCTTCGTATCACAAGTTTTCAAAACATTTTTATTAACTAATTTTAAGCTAAGATTTAAATCAACAAAGTTTTAATTGGGGTATTGGGTTCACCAATCAAAGAATTACCTACAATTATCGCCCACTATATCATACTACTGCATGAGTCAAAAGACCCAAGTTATTCGGATAATTACCACCAAGTGGCATGTAGAATTGAGGTCAATTCACCCTTAAGATGATTTTGTACATAAATAGTCGTACTTGGTAGCTCCAATTTGACGCACAAAAGAGCAGAGAGACAAACGCCAGCACAAGTGCTAGTTAAAAACGCGTCTCTTTTGGTTCGACAATTTAATGTCAATCCTCCTTAAACCCCTCTTATAGTTTGTCAAAACTGGGTGAGCCGTTCACACTATTGGTACAAAACTCATCTCTCAATTAAAAGTTTATGACTTTAAGTCTTAAAAACATGTTATAAATTATAACCTTGCTAGTCTCGCCTGGGAGCAAATTACCGTGCGAAGCGAACTACTATCGGCACATAAGACTTTGCAAGATTCATAATTTATCACATCAAGTTTCACCATTATTTAGTCCATTTATTTTCTATTAAAAAATTACCCTTTTTTGCTTACAACGTGTCATACAATTTAAACAAAAAACAAGTAATAATAAAAATAAACAACTAAATAACACACATAACTTAACCATTAATTTATATAAACAAATAGCCACATGCAAACTTGTTTGATAAAACCTATTAATAATCTTCTATGTTTCATTATGCATATATTTAACTAAGACTGTCACTTACAATGGTAAGTGAGCCACATGCATCGACGTATCGGTTGCGTTAGTCATAGCAAATATATACCAAATTGCACATAATAGATTCATTAATATAATTAATTGGGGTCTTCCCCAATTTTAGATCCATCATATATTACATGTGTAAATCAACTTAACAATTAATAAAACATAATCCATGACAAACATGCATATTTCATCATGGATTAACACAAGTCACAAGATACACAACTTTAAACACATAAACATGTTACAATTAGGGTTTCAAAACTACAAAATTAATTTTTAATACAATAAGGGCGTCCCCCCCCCCCTTAAAAAATTAGGGTTTTCGATTTTTTAAACCCTAAAAATCGACTAACATCAAACCTAATCCAAGATTCATTTTTATGTGTTTCGCTAATTAATTACATGTTAAAACGGCTCATGAAGCAACCGTTAGAATTTAATAAACATGACAAGTTTATATATTAAACATATAATCATCATACATATGCGGAAGCGTAGGATCTATTTAACACATAAAGAATTAACCGAATAATAAACTAAACGTACATTTGATTCTAGCTAAACAAGAATCAACTTCAATAATCCTTCAATCAAGATCAAGAACCCTAATTAGGGTTTATAATTGGATTAACGAATTACCCCTTACCGTTTTGTAATTCAATCCAAGATATTAACTATAGTGAGTTAATACCACGTTCTTGTACACACGTACTAATACCAAATTAATGTAAATGCTAGTTTAATAAAACACAAAACGATTTTATTTTTGGAAAAACAAAAGTCGAACACCTCTTGAAGGTTTCGGCCGATTGGGACACAAGGGAAAGAGAAAAACACTTTTAGGGTTTAGTGTGTGTACAAAAGTTACAAAACAATGAACCATTGTGTTTGTTTATATAGGATTACAAAACTTTAGGAACAAGTTAGGGTTTGGGAAACCCATTGCCGATCGGATCTTAACCCACAAAAGGGTTATAGATCTTTCTTGTTATCTATTTTCCATCTATAGTCCTTTCTTTTTATTATTTAACGACCGTTAGTCAATTACCGTTAATTACTTAACGCTCGTTAGTTGTTTTGTGTAATTAATAGTTAAATATAACTTTTTATATTAAATTATTAAACATTAATTCTTTATACGTAAAGTGTGCAATCCCGTGGTCTCGAATTCGACTCTTAACATACACATATTAAATATTGTCCATAAACTAACATAGTCGACTTATTTGCTAAGTCACATCTTGGTTGGGACCATTGATCGTTGAGATGCACCACACCTTGTGGTATTCTTGTTGCGAGGATCCATATTTTTTTAATATTTTGCTATTTTTGTTTTGGGGTTATAGTTTTGTGAGAATTGATGTACTTGAGATGCTTTGTACCATTGTCCATTATGTTGAGTAATAGAAATTTTTGTTGATTCAAAAAATGAATATTTATTTTCTAATCCCTAGAATAACAAGCTCTTGATTTTTAGATGCATTATTTTTTTTTACCAATATGTAGCGTAGACTCACCTAGCTATACTTCTCATGTTAACCCCGCTTTCGGGGACATTGACCCCTCTCTTTTATCTTTCTTGTAATGTTTTCTCTCGTGGAAACCTAAGTTCAATACCCAAATACTGCAATCAAGGACAAAATCAAAGTTATAAGTGACCGGGTGCATAAATTTTTGTAAGTTTAGCATACGGAAAACTTTTAACAAAGTAGTACGATTTTAAGCTAAAATGATTGAGTCTAGTGAAAACTAAGTGTACTTTTCACCTATTGATGGACTAAATAAGCAATAAATAGAAACACACTGCATTGAGACCTGATACATTTTAGAAAATTTGGGTTTCTCTTTACCAAAATTAACACTAAGAAATAAAATTTTATCAAGGTATGGTGGCACCGCGAAAACCCCTAGTTCCGTCTGCGTCTAAGAGGATAGGCCACCCTCAAACGCATAGTTTAGTTAGTTGGATCTCAAAAAGAGTAAGTTTCCTAAAAAATAATGTTTTTCAATATGTGCTAACACTCTCTAGATAAAGCCGCTAAATTTGTATCAACATTCTTTTTCACAGATTGTCAACTGAAGTGTATCAATAGTCAACATTGCTAGTTACGAAATACGTATGTTTAGTAAGAAAAGACATGTTCAAAACAAGGTTGGGTAAAAGAATCCAAGATGAAATGTTTCTTATGATGTTTTTATGGATGGACCCGTATTTTTTTTTGGGGTATGGACAAGAAGATCGAGATAATACATCCAATAGCATAAGAAGCAGAAGAAGCTTTTCATTTCGAAAGCCACCAAAGAGATGATGCCAAAGACGATCCCCACTGCACCCTCTTGTAGTGGTCCTATGTTTTAGTACAACCCAATGTGTTATCTCTAATCTTGTGAAGAGAATATAGTCCAACATATATTGTAGCTAGCGGTGGCGGAGCTTGACCGTCATGATTGGGGGCCAAAAATTTTCGAGAATAAAATGTAACACCTATTAAAAGACTATACTTGACGAGAAATAAAACAAGTAAACTATCAATACTGATTAAAAAAATTATCAGTTGTCAACTATTTTCTTGAACTCTTGAAAGCTTTATACATTCATGCCTAGTCAAATTACTATAAACAAAACTAATTTCTACGAGAGAAAAGAATAATAGCAAATAAAATAAGAGACACAAAGAAAACTTCTACTTTGCACGCTTCTTTTTGTTTTAAACTTTGACTTTTTCTTATTAGCTATGTATTGGTACCAAGTTTTTAGGAGAACACGATGTAAAATATTTTCATAAATCACTGTATCCATATAAATCGCTAACTGTGAGCAAAAAATTAAGGGGGGGGGGGGGGGGGGACCCCCCTTCTAGTCCCTTATATCCTCCGCCCCTAGTAGCTAGCCTTGTCCTTTAATTTCATTTTTGTTCTTATACATAAATATAATTTTAGGGTCATCTATCGTAATTTTCTTACTAGTTAAGAAAAAATTGCATATGTTGCTTTAGGGCTTTCGTTCGGGTTTTGTCAATTTGCGTATGTTGCTTTAGGGCTTTTCGTACGGATTTTGTCTTGACCACATACGTGTAATTAATATGCCTACTAATAGTAAAAAAGCTCTTTGAAAAACTTTCATTAAAGCATCTCTAATGATAATAAAAATGACAAAAAGAGTAATATATGACAATTTTATTACTTTAGTTATGAATGGGCTTGAGGTGTTTTATTCATAAGTTACTCCCTATCTTAAAATAGTTACGTACATGGGCGGACCTTGAGGGTTCTCAGGGTTCACAGAACCCGATGACTATCTGTCATCTAGTGTAAATTTTCGTTAAAAACTATGATTTCTTTAAAATGAACATGGTCCCAAAACATTGTGTTACATAAATATATGTATTGCTTAGTTAATTTACTAAATATGTTTAAAAAAATGTTTTCTTAATTTGTTTACTAGCTTTTATGATTTCGTACATTTTAGTTCACTTTTATTTTTTTATACTAAAAAAAAAGACTATGCGCCTGATGACTTATAATCCTTGGTCTGCCTCTGGTTACGTAATATAACATATAGCCGTATGGATAGATCCGTTGAGTACTTGAGTAGTATGCCATGTATTACTCCCTCCGTCCCAAATTAATAGTCTCTCTTTCCATTTTGGATTGTCCTAAAATTATTGTCCATTTCCAAATATAGTTATGAAGAATGTAGTAAGTTTACAATATTGCACCTGATGATGCTAAAAATTACAAAGATCATTCAAAGATTTAATTAATTGCATAAGGGTAATACTATCATTTTGCCAAAAAGTATGAGAGAGAATGCAGTAGTGATTATATTTTCTTAAACTGTTTGTTTTTTGTCGGGATAATAATTTTGGGACGTACTGTAATTTTGTACTATTTTGTTACTGTACAAAACTAGGTTGGGTACTTTTTTTTGGAAGGCGACTTTCAATTTTTTGGATTAGAGAGCCTTACCTGCCACAAAGGCAGGCCCTCATCCACCACTTACCAGACTATGTTGTCTGAACCGGGTCCACGCTGGTGAAGTGGGGACAGAACGGCTTCCGCCCGGAAACCGTACTGCCTCCACACGAGAATACTCGCTGGAGTAACAGCCGGATGAAAACCGGGGCCGGCTCGGATTTGAGTCTGTGACATTACTTGCTCACAGATTCTCCTCTTCATTGCCTATAATAACAACAGTACATGTGGCCCGCCCTCATGTGAGAACTTCCCGGTTGGTCACCCAACCGGTACTACTCCCACAGAGGGCTCCTTAACCCTTTAAACCTTCCACCACTAGACCACTGCAATACAAGCCTCTGCAATGCAATATTGTACAAAACTAGGTTGGGTACTATTTTGTAATTTGCGGTTGGATTCTGATTTTGGTACGGTTTGTGGTACCATTATTTCTTTCGTTATCATAATTAACCATGTACTGTAATTACCAAGGACCCTCAAACAAGTACAGTAGCTATCAACGACATATCGACAAGGGACGTTTTTGAACTTTTCGATGGTAACAATTATCTCTTCCTTCTTGTTTAGCTTGTCCAAAACCTCGCTGGATGTTAATTATTACTATTTTACAATGTAATAATACTTAAGTAATAATGTGTATAGCAGATAAGAGCTAGTGGAGTTAAACGACTAATTAGAGGACAAACCTTTTGAAATTTATGAAATTTACCGTAGTTATGATCAAGTATGATTGATCGTGAGTATTAGTGACATAGGACTCATTGAACCAAGTGGCGTCGTACGGGGAAACTAGTAAAAAATCGACAACGAAACCGTATACTACACCAAAAATAATACTCATGAAAATTATGTGGTTTGAGAATTTATCAGTTCAGTACCATCGGGTTAAATATGAAATGACCAATAAGACTTTTGGATAATAATATTGTACGAAAACTTAAAATGATCACGTTAATCTTTTTGAAGTTACGTGACAGGATGCTCAAAACTCGTAAAGTAATCGGCTAAAATATAAAAACTATAATAGTAACCTGAAAAAACACTGCACAATAAAACGAGGTTAGATTATTATAAGCAAAATGAATATATAAAATATTTGTTATGAAAATGACGTGAGAATGTGTCTTTTTGTAAAATAGTAGTTGCATTAATTCCAGGTGGGCACTGTGCAGACTACACATGGATTGCAACAGTCCGTGGGACAAATTGGTTACGGAAAATTCCCTCATGGGGGCTGAACAATATGCTCTAAGATAATATATCGTGAGGAGTTGCTAGATATCTAAATAGTGCATTTCAAATTAACGAAATTATTAGTGTAAATGCCTCAAAGGTATTTCATATAAGCTGTTATGTATTTAATTGAGTTTACTTTATTGATGGAGGAGATTATATTAAATCCATGTATGATATATACGGATTTATCTGTATTTGTTGGAAAAATGAGTTTTTGTATATTTTTTGGTAGTTTTGCGTTCTCCTTGACGAGAGCTTTGCAACGAGCTAAAATATGTCAAAAATAGAGTTGGTATGAATGAGATATCGTGTCTCAAAGAGAGGCACATGAAACACAAAATATGAGAAAAATGATGCATCTCCATCACACAAAACATGAAGTGAAATCTTGTTTATAAGTTTAATAGCAGATTCGGTTATGTTAATAAAAGGTTTCAAATTGTGTTAATTATTTAACAGATTTGTAAATCGGTTTAATGTTTAGCATATATTTTGTCTTGGTCACCAAGACATGTGAAGGCTATAAAATAAAACACATTCTCATTCAGTTGGACATCAAAAATACGCAGCTCCATTACGATTTCCAGCAACTCTTTCTTTCAGTAACACGCAAGATTTTCGAGATCTTTCAGGCAAGTTTTGTCAGGTCCGGCTGTACAACAGCTTTGGACGTTGTACCCTAGGAAACAGACGGGGAATATATTTTTAGGGAATCGTTTTTAACACGAGCCTCGTGCCACGAGCTTTTAATGCTTTATTTATTATCGTTCATAGTGTCTGTCTTCTGCTTCTACCCCTTTCTGTATGTTTTTAATTTTCTGTTAATTATATTCCATGTGATCTGATTTTATTAATAAAAGTCTACACCGTTTCCCATAGTATTTAAGGTTTTTGATCGCTTACATTGTTTTCGCTCACTCATACCATTGAACGTAACTGCTTTCAAATGACTTAATGGCAAGACACATAACTTTCTCACAAGAGATTATGGTTCAATCCCCACTAGTTACACTTTTGAAGATGGGTTAAGGAAATGGTAAAAAATGATCACGAAAAAACCTCACCCATGTCATGCATCTTAGCTAAAGATTCATCCTCCGAGTGACCTGAACAAACTTAACCCGTTTACTTATATCACCAAACCTTTTTTTTTTTTTTTTTTTTTTTTTTTTTTTTTAGAAAGGTGTTTAATACACCTGGTAAATTTTACACAAAAAAACATTTAAGTACATAGGATGTGAGTGAACCCACATCACAGCCCGTTACAACAACGAAAAAACAAACGCATCATTTTTGCTTCAAATCAAACCTATCATAAGTATGACAAACTAAGACTTATGAAAAACTAATCTATAAAACTACGAACGTCTAGTATGACAACAAACCTTTATATCAAAAGCATCACAAATAGCTATTAGCTCTTTAGTCAAATCTTCGTAGTCATCACCATCGTACGGGTTATAATCATAATCGTTTTTCTAACGCTCGTATAGGCTCTTACTTCAGATTCCACATACACTCTTGGATGCCATGAAACCTATTGTTTCATTAAAAACCTCTTCCACTTCATTGTCACTATCCTCATCCTGAATAGGCTATGCATCGGCTTTTTGCCCCTCGTCCACAGCAGTTTCAGCCCTCATGGAACTACCCTTATTTGCAATCTTTTCAGCAGTTGAAGTACCCACATTCACGATTACATTGTTTTTTTCCTTCAATGCTTCAAACGAGTTCCTTACATCAACCACATTTATATCATCCGACTTCACAGGTTCCTTATTACTTGGACCAGCTTTGTGTTTTTTCGTGCCATATCCACCACTAATAGCGGCATCATCATCATTATCGACCATGTTAAGCATATCAAAAGATTTGGATAAAACCGGACCAATTGCCTTATTGTTAACCACATTAGAGTACATAGAAGTACTACTTGTACTAGCCTCGTTCACCTTTTTAATTGCCTCGTTACCACTCTTCGAGCATTAATTATCAGTGTGGCCAAATATCATACATGAACCACATCTTGGAGGTGTCCACTCGTATTTGACTCTAATAGTCATACACGTGTAACTAGGTCCATCTAACAAAGGAATCGCAACAACCAAGTGATCTTTGAAATCATTTTTAGCATTTAACTCAATAAGTGCACGAGCATGCTATTCCTACCCCATAACTCCTCGCACATTGTGTTCGTATGTGAGTCAAAAAGCATGTGCGTACCCAGTTTAGAAGTAATCATACTTAAACCATCACCTGTGTACGCTGTCATAGGGACATCATGGAACTTAACCCACACCGGAATCCTTCTCAAATCATCTTTTGATAAGCACACATTAGTCGACCAGGTTTTGAGAATTATCGAAACCGTATGAATCATCCAAGGACCATTGAGTAGTACAGCCTCCATGTTCTCTTCTACTTTGCCCATATAGTTCGAGCAAAGTGTTGAACTACGGGAAATGCCACCCTCATGCCAATGAAGTATCCATACAAAGTAAAAGCATATCTATTATTAACCTCTTCAACTGACAATCTAGGGATGGTTAAGTCATCATCATTAAATGTGTAATTAATATCAAGAAGACGAAACTTAACCTTGCTTGAAGACGTTTCAGCATTAACAATCTTAACGAATGATGGCGACCCACTCTTGGGCGTAGCACCATGTATTGCCTCTTCAAAACTCTTACACGCTAAACTAGGGACCTGGTCATTATCACCTTCAATATTGTCATGAACCTTAGTGTTTACCTGTTGAACTGTAGACGAGACATCTTCATGAGATGAGACAGCCTTATGCATAACTCTAGTAGGATGTAAAGGCTTCCCATCCTCTCCTACCAACACAAGTTTACCCTCAACCATTTTCCTTTCAATATCACGAAGCTTATCCGTTAAAGATGATAAACACGGAGTACCATAAACTTTCAACAAGCTTGGAAACTGTGTCTGATCATTAACATCACTCTCCACGGGTTGATCCAAGTGTGTTACACGCGACTCACCCTCAACATTCTTCAAACACTCCGTAGATAATTTGCTAGCGTTTAACCCCTCTTTTTGTTTTACTCCCCTCCATCCCCGACTCAAAAACCCACTCTTCATCCCTACAACATGCAACCAACCTTACTCAGCACAAAACAACGCAATACCACAACACACCATTGCACCCGCCACAACCACGACCAGCAATACATGTAATAAACTCAGGAAAGCACACGAACATAAAGCAATAGAGAAAACCAAACCCTAAAAATTAGGGTTCGTTAAAAAATTTCAGCACCAATAACATTCAAACTGTCAAAATGTAAAACTCTAAAAATTCAAAGATCAAATCAAAAACGACAAGACCAGATATTTAAGGATTGAACAGCGAGCCTAGGCAGATAACGAAACAACACGAGGCAATTTTAAAAAATACGATTCAAGAAACAAAACCCTATCCTAAAACACAAACCCTAAACACACACTTGTACCCGACTAGTAATTAAATAACCCTATGATTAGTTACTAACAAGACGAGAATGCAATAATGGGTTAGAATCAGTATATAGGATTAGAGATTTAGTATGATCGATTGACTTTTTTTTTTAAAGGTAGGATGGCCTTACGCTCAGTTCTCAAGTTTTGAGTGAAGGGAAATGGAAAAGAATAAGTGTTGGGTCCATCAGTACCCAAGAATACTTAAAACAGGATTTGAATACAAATTAACTAAGTGTTAACTTAAACCGAGAACAATTCAAGTCACTGAGTGAACAGTCACTCAGTGAGTCATCTTCAGGATGCTTAAGGCGAATTCAAGAAGAAGGATTTACTACTCAGGAAGGCGGTACTCCCTAAGTAGGACTTAAGCCAAAGAAGAAGAAGATGGTTCAGTGAGTGTTGGACAAGAACTCACTGAACCCCAGTCTCCTCAACAACATTAAGTGATTGAAGACTGAAGAACTCAACGCCTGAAAGAAAGGCGGGAAGATCTGGGAAGAGTTTAAGATAAGATAAAATCTTATCTTGTCAGGAAGAAACCTTCCCTAAGACGGCTAAAAGTCATGGAGTGTCAGAAAAACCACTCCTAAAGACTTTATAGTCCATTCCCATTGGTTCTTGGAAATGACAATTACTGTTGTAATTGTCAGACACGCTTGCTTCAACAAGTTGAAGTATTTTAATCACTTTTACTCTTTTATACTTGTGTATAAATAGGTTTAGAAGGAGAGAAGTTGAGTGTGTGTTTTGTACATTGAAAGCCTTAGACTTTTGCAAAACAACTTCTCTCCTACAAAGAGTAACGTATCCCTGAGATAGCTCAGTGGGTCGAATTGTTACCACTTAAGCATAGCTTGAGTTTAGATAGGAGACACCATACCTTGTCTATTCAATCCCAAGTGTTTGTTCCGCAAAACACTTGGGTAATAGATTTTTTGATTCATTTCTAATAAGAATTTAAACGTTGAAAAATACTTTGTGTTTTTACATTTACGTTTCATTAACTAATAGAAAGAATCATTACATTGTATTAGTCATAAACACAAATAGATTAACTTTCTAGTTAACTCTAAGCATGTAAAGGGAACAACAAGTGGTATCAGAGCCTCTGGTTTATAAAATCTTTCAAAATTAACCAAGAGTGCTCAAGGTTTTTAAAACCAAGATCCTACTATGACTGATGCAAATGTGCCCCAGCTAGTCGACAAAAAGGGTGGAAGCTTTTCAGCTGTTTCCCCACGACTTGAAGTTGGTAAATTTAGCAAGTGGAAAAAGAGAATGCTTTGCTACTTGACTGGTATGGAACCATACTACATCACTTGTGTCAAAGATGGTCCTTTTGTCCCAAAGACTGCTGCAGGGCTAAACAAGCCTGAGGCTCAATGGACCATTGATGAGAGGAGGGTGGTCAATCAAGACCAACGCCTGAAAAGCATCATTATATCATGTCTTCCTGACGATATAATGGAATCAGTCATCAACTGTTCAACAGCCAAGCAAACTTGAGATGACTTGGTCAATAGCTTTGAGGGTCCCTCAGATACCAAGGAAAACAGGGTCATGGACCTGAAACTTGAGTATAATACTTTCAGGGAAAAAGACTCTGAAAGTCTCTCTCAGACTTATACCAGATACAAGACCTTGATAAACGAACTATCAAATGATGGTGTAGTTTTGTCTAAGCATGAGACAAATGTTGGCTTTGTCAACAGTCTCCCTGAGAAGTGGCTAAACTTCTCACAAGGCCTGAGGAATGCTAATCACATTCAGACCCTTGAGCTCCCTAAGATCTATGGGAAGTTTCTCTATGAAGACAACTTAATCTCTAAGAGATACCCTGACTCAAAAGCTCTTGAGTCCAAAAAGGCCTTGACCTCCACACCCATATCAACTGCTTTTTATACTAATGGTGTTGTGCAGGACTTTCAACAGGATTCTGAGGATGAAATTGATGAAATGACTAGTGATGAGTACCTAAAAGATCTTAACTTAGAATTCCAAGAGAGGGCACTCCTTGCTAGTTCAAAACGTTTCATCAAAAGAAACCAGTCCAACTTTTCAAAAGGAAAAGCAAATGAAACCACTGAATGCTTTAATTGTGGTAAAAAGGGTCATTTTGCTAGGGACTGTTATTCTAAAACCACCTCAGAACCCTCTTGCAAATTTTCAGGAAATAGTTCCTCAGGAACTAGCAAGTTCCAACCTAGAATGATTCAGTCGACCCAACAATTTCAAAATAAGGGTCAAAAAGACTTTGAAGCAAAATATAGAAAAGCCAAGGCTAAACTTGCAATTCTTGAAACTAGTCCCTCTTTGTCTCAGGCTGCTCAAACATCCAAACCTGTTCAGGCAAAGAATAAGGTTTTAGTAGCTGAAGCTTATGATTGGGATAAAGAAGAGGTATCCTCAGATGAGGAAATTAGAGTGAGTGCACTGATGGCACTCTCTGAAGGTGATCAAGTGGCTGTTGGGAAAAGCCATGCAAGGAATGGAGAGTGGGTAAACATCACCATGAAGAAGGTAAACACTTTACTTTCTATGGATGATGATTCTGATTGGCAGTCTTACATGAATTATATTTGTGTAGATCTTAAATTTGTTGAGGAACAAAGGCTTAACATGTTTTCAAAATATAACAATATAGTGTCTGAATTGAACAAATGTAGAGATGAATTGCTTGTACTGAAGCAAGCCAAATTAGAAACAATAATTATACAAATTCAGAACACTGAAATTTTGAAACAAAACCAAGCCCTACAAACTGAACTTAACAAAGAAAAAGTTGTCATCCAAGGCTGGACCAAAAAGAACCCCAAGGTCTTTGATACTGTGGGTTTAATCCCTAGGAAAACAATAGGAATTGACCATCATATGGTTAACCCCTATGTAAGTCCCAGTGAACTGACCTTTGTTCCAGCTGGCATATCATTTGAGCAAGAAATGCTTCCCAAGTCAAATGACTGGATTGTCATGGACAACCCAGTCAGTAAGTTACCAAACTTTGAGACTGGAAAGATCTTGCTTCCTGAAAGTCAGGCTTTGAAAAATATGCTTGGACTTACTGAACAACTCAGTAAGCTTGAACTCACTGAACAACTCAGTAATACTGAGTCAATGAATGAGTCTGAATCAGAATCATATCCACCACTCCCACCACTGAATACACTTCAGGGTGTTGCACCCAACTTAGGCCTCCTACCAATGGTCTACTCTCAACACTCTCCAAAAGAGAGGTCAGGATTGGGAAAAACAATCCTGAAAAGACCAACATTTGAAGTCTCAGTAAATACTGATGACTCATCTTCTTCAGTCCCTTCTGAAGTAATAACCCAAAGCCCTGACTCAAAATTTGATCAGTTGGCTGAAATGGTCAGGAAGCTGGGAGAGAAGATTGCATCTTCTGAGAAACCTTCTCAATCCAAGAAGGAACAAAAACCAGCTTCCTCAAAGACCAAACCCAAACCCACAAAACCACTGAAAAGATGTGAACTGTGTAACTATACCAATCATATCACTGATGATTGCTATAGAATTCTTTATTGCATGATTTGCAAAAAAGATGATCACAGGACCTCTGATCATAAAACACACTCAGTCACATCAAAGATGGCAAGCCTTAAAGCTCAGTCTTTAAACTACCCTTCTGATTCTAAACAGAAACAGAAACAAAAGGCAAAACCTTTTGCACCTTGTCCTTACTGTGGGTTCAATGATCACCATCCTAAGGATTGTCAAATTGAAAATTATTGTGAAAATAGTGGAAGTTCCACTCATGACTCCTCAGGAGGTGATAAGGCCATTCAGGTCAAAAGAGGTATGACAAAGTCAGCCTCTCAGTCTACTGAGTTTACATCTGCAATCAAATGCATAATTTGTGGTAGCTCAGTCCATCACACCACTGACCATAAATCAATTGTAAATGTTAATAAGACCTCCAAAGCTAAGCCCTCCAAGAAGTGGAGTCCTAGAAAGAACTGACCCAGTTTACCATTTGTGCAGAAACATGCCAGGGATCCTATTTGGCATCTTGATAGTGGATATCCAAGGAGCATGACTGGTGTGAAGAAGTATCTGCACAAGTATGTGGATGAATCAGGACCCAAAGTGATATTTGTTGATAACTCATCATGTCTCATTGAAGGTTATGTTTCAGTAAACTGCAATGGTATAGTCTTTACTAGGATATCTTATGTAAATGGTCTAAAATATAATTTGATAAGTGTCAGTCAACTATGTGATGCTAAATACATAGTTCAGTTTGATGATAAACAAGGAATCATCCTCAATGCTAATAAGGAAGTTGTCCTTACTGCACCAAGAAGACATGATGTTTATGTGTTAGACATGTCCAGTCTGACTTAGAATGGAACTTGTCTCTTTACCAAGGCCACTGATACACTCAACTGGCTTTGGCATAAGAGACTCTCCCACCTGAACTTCAAAAACATAAACAACCTTGTAAAACAAAACAAGGTCCTTGGCTTACCATCTCTTGTGTTTTCAAAGGATAAACCATGCTCAGCTTGTGAAAAAGGTAAACATCACAGAGCATCCTTTAAAACCAAAACCAACTTTTCCATCAGGAACTGTCTACATCTTCTCCATATGGATCTATTTGGACCAATTAGTCCTAGATCCATTAACCATGAGAAGTACACTCTGGTCCTTGTGGATGAATACTCAAGATACACTTGGGTATACTTCCTGATCAAAAAGAGTCAGGCAGCTGAAACAATTATGTCCTTTGTCAGGAACATTGAAAATCAAAATGACATCGAAGTCAAACAGATTAGGACTGACAATGGAACAGAGTTCAAAAATTATGAACTTGAATGTTTCTGTGATGAGAAAGGTATTTCACAAAAAATTTCCTCACCCTACACACCTGAACAAAATGGGGTGGCTGAAAGGAAAAATAGAACACTCATTGAAGCAGCTAGGACAATGCTAAATGGATCAGTCCTTTCCAAACACTTTTGGACTGAAGCAGTAAAGACTTCCTGTTACACACAAAACAGATCCATCATTGTCAAGAGACATAGCAAAACTCCTTATGAGTTATTCAAGGGAAGAATCCCTGACATCAGCTACTTTCATGTCTTTGGGTGTCCTGTGTTTATTCATAATAACAAGGATCAGTTAGGGAAATTTGATGCCAAAGCTGATGATGGATACTTCCTAGGATACTCCCTTGTCTCAAAGGCCTTCAGGGTGTTCAACACTAGGAGACAGCATACTGAGGAAACATTTCATGTTACCTTTGATGAGAGCACTGATGCAATCAGTGTCTCTAACAACTCAGTGGAAGAGATAGGTATTGATGAATCATCAAGATATCCTCCTGATGAACATCATACTGATAATAGTCCTTCCACTCAGTACCATGCAAATGCTGGCATCTCCTATTACATCATTCCCCACAACCTTCCTTACCCAACCATCACTGAGTTTATTGAAGCACAAAGTACTGATGAATTCATTCAGTCAGTACAAAGTGCTCAGGTACTAAACAATCACAGTGATGAGTTAACCCGCTCAGACACTCATGATGCTGAAGAACATCATGTGTCTGATCCTGATCCTACCCATCAGGCCTCTACAAGTTCTAATCAGTTTCCAAGACCTCAGGACAGTTGGACTAGGTCTCAGGATATAGAACTTGTCAATATTATTGGTGAGTGATGAACTCAAATAAGTACATTTTATTATCATCATTTATCCTATTTATCCGACTTGTTTTATTATATTATGTATGAGAATTGATAATTAATCGTTTACTTTTGTAATTCTCAGTTAAAAATAAGCATTTGGTGAAACTTAGCAATTATGGACTAAAAATGGAGCAAAATGATCAAGATTGGAAAAGTCTACTGAATTGAAGAGATTAAAGACCATTGCCTGACTTTGAAGAATGCGCCGCATGGATTTATCCCATGCGCCGCATATGAAACCTTGGTCAACGAGAAGAACCAACTTGTTTTACTCCAGATGCGCCGCATGAAGCTCCTGATATGCGGCGTATCAATCTCAAGACTTCACCAGATATCCAAGATATTGAAGAATATTCGCAAATATTATAATCTTGGACCCCACGCGAAGTTACCTTGATACGCCGCATCGGATCAATCCGATGCGCCGTATCGGCCATATACAATCCTTACCAAGAATTCAAGAGATCAAGTGAAGATTAGAAGCTTAATGAAGAAGTCAAGATTACAAGTCGACACTTGAAGATGCTTTCGTATTTTGGCCATAAAATATTCATCCGGACTCCGATTTAGTTGATTCAAGCGGCCACGGAAAGAGAAAAAGGAGATCTACCTGTATCTGATGGAGATGCGGCGCATCTGGTCTTTAGATGCGCCGTATTGGGAGATGCTCCATATCAGATTTATAGATGCGCCATATCTGGTCAGTTTCAGACTTGGAGGCTACGTTTACTTATAGATGCGGCGCATCTAACTCTCTAGATGCGCCGTATCGACCCAGATTTCAGAATCTATAAATACCGAACTCATTAACGAATTAGGGCATCTTTGGGAACCTTTAGGGTCATTCCCAGACGATCACAACCCCTCCAAACAGCAGAAGATCACCCTAGAAGACCTAATTATCCTTGAAGAGTATCTCTAATCATTGTAACGTATTCATTATGCTTAATACTCTATTCATTACGATTATGTTTATGCACTTTGATATAGAGATTATGGGCTAACACCCTTATGTGTTAGCCATGTTTATGATTATTTGATATTTTGATATGTTTCTAATTCGATTGGTTGCTAAGTCTTCGTTTTAATTATTTATGTTAGTAGTTTGTTTTATTGTAATAGTAAGCTTTAATTCATCAGGATTGGTGGCTTGTGTAATGTGACAACGGAAAGATTGCACTCCCTTTAATATTGCTTTCCCATCAATTAAAGTTTATATGTTGATGTCTTTGGTTACTACTTATTAGTGCATTGATAACCTCTGTGTTTATTAGTGGCCTGCGCATTTGACTACGGAAGAGAATGTGGCTCCCACGGTTATAGCTAACCTGATCAGTTAAATATAACTTTTAGACATAAGTAATCATTAAGGGATTTCTCGCCGATAAGATTAGAGCCAACGAGAAAGGATTAATTACATACACTTCATATAAAATTAGCAATAAAACAAGTGACAAGCTATTTAAACATAAACACAATTATTAAGCAGCTTTATGCGGATTCCAATGGAATCTAGACTCTTGGTACAAGAGGTAGGATGGACCGCGCCTAGTCTTGAGCACCAATCACTGCAGGTCTTAGAACTTATTAAAACTTAATCATATATGAAACTTGGTTAACACACTCTTCATATCTTTGGTATTTTCTATTGTTTGTTTATCTTAGTTTAGTTAGAATAAAACCAAACCCGTGCCAGTCTCTCAGGCTGAACCCCCATTTACGTTAGTTTAGGAGAGTCGAATACCTCTAGAATTAGTATATTAGAAATCTCACTCTTAGTGATCGACACCCTACTTACCAACTAGGCTACATTGATCGGGTACACTGCCCGTTAGTGTTGTTATAGGTTAAGTCGGCAAAATATAAATGTAAAACTTGATAAGGAATAATCGCCTATACAACGACACATCAGTGAGCCTACTGAAGGCATGCTCACAAGAAGCATGGCTGCTGAACTGAGAGCAGCCTCAGCCAATGAATGCCTATTTGTGGACTTCATTTCCACAATTGAACCCAAAAGTGTTAAGGAAGCACTAAAACATCCAAGTTGGGTTCAAGCCATGAATGATGAACTGGAACAATTTGATAGAAACAAGGTAATGACCTTGGTCAAATGTCCTGAAGATGTTTCAGTCATTGGCATGAAATGGGTATTTAAAAACAAATCTGATGAAAATGGCATAGTCATTAAAAACAAAGCCAGACTTGTAGCCAAAGGCTATAATCAACAAGAAGGCATTGACTATGAAGAAACATTTGCACCAGTAGCAAGGATGGAAGCCATCAGGATCTTCCTTGCTTTTGCTACATACATGAACTTCAAGGTGTACCAAATGGATATTAAAAGTGCATTCGTAAATGGCTCACTGAAAGAAGAAGTTTATGTTCAGCAACCTCCTGGATTTGAAAGCCATGAGTTCCCTGACCATGTCTGCAAGCTTAACAAAGCCCTTTATGGACTGAAACAAGCTCCCAGGGCATGGTATGAGACTCTTTCAGCCTTCCTGATTCAAAACAAATTTGTCAGAGGCAAGATAGACAACACATTGTTTATCTACAAGACAAATAATGATTTCATACTTGTACAAGTGTATGTTGATGACATCATCTTTGGCTCAATAAATTATAAACTTTGCAAACAGTTTGAAAAACTAATGGCAAAAAAATTTGAAATGAGCATGATGGGAGAACTGACTTACTTCCTTGGTATACAAATCAAGCAGACTGATAAAGGAACCTCTATCAGTCAAGAGAAGTATGTCAGAAGCCTACTGAAGAAGTATGAGCTCAGTGACTGTGCCTCAGTCAAGACTCCCATGGTACCCCTAAACAACCTTGGTCCTGATCTTACTGGAAAACCAGTGAATCAAACTCTTTTTAGAGGAATGATAAGATCACTGATGTATTTACTTGCATCAAGGCCTGATATCCAATTCTCAGTCTGCTTATGTGCCAGATATCAATATGACCCAAGAGAAACTCATATCACTGCTGTGAAAAGGATATTCAGGTACCTGAAAGGTACTCCAAACCTTGGATTATATTATCCAAAATGTTCAGGCCTTGATCTTAAAGGATACTCAGATTTTGACTATGCTGGATGCAACATGGACAGGAAAAGCACCTCAGGCTCCTGCCAAATTCTTGGTGGAAAACTAGTCTGTTGGAGTGCTAAGAAGCAACAATCAGTTGCCATGTCCTCAGCTGAAGCTGAATATGTTGCAGCAGCAAGTTGTTGTGCAAATGTACTCTAGATGAAAAGTTAACTCAGTGACTATGGAATTCAGTACAAGATGGTTCCCATCTTTTGTGATAACACAATTGCAATTGCCAGCTTAAATAACCCAGTTCTTCATCAGAGAACAAAACACATTGATATTAGATATCACTTCATCAGGGACCATGTCATGAATGGTGACATAGAATTACACTTCATTCCTACTGAATATCAGCTAGCTGATATATTCACCAAGCCATTGGATGAACCAACTTTCACCAGACTGAAAGCTGAACTAGGAATGTTGGATATTGAGAATCAGTCCACGGATTGACTCCATCCAAATATGTGTAAATTCTGATAACCTAAGTCCCTGACTCAATGTGTTCTTCAGTGAAAAAGATCACTGAACTTCAGGAACTGAACCCAAGTTCCTGAACCCTTAACCCTCAGGAATTAAACCCAAGTTCCTGAATTCTTGGTCCTCAGGAACTAAACCCAAGTTCCTGAAGCCTTGAACCTCAGGAATTAGACCCAAATTCCTGAACACTAGAACCATCAGTGACTAAACCCAAGTCCTGACAATCAGGTTCACTGAATGAAAAGTCATTCAGGGCCCTCATAAGACATTAAATACTAACTTAAATGCTCTAAGTATCTAGTTAGTAAATGTCCGAGGTTGGTAACTGAATTCTTATTTAATATAAGAATATTTGTTCTTTTGCCTTTCTAGCTTCCACCTCTGGGCCCCCACATTCCCACTTGGCATTAAATGCCTCTCCAATCACATTACAGATATGTGATGACTCATCTCTGCAAATTACACTTTTGCATAACTGCTCAACTGTTCACCTTGACTGTTGCGCCAAACCAAGGAAAGTGGAGTGGTGGCATTAAATGCGGATCCCAAAACATTTTATTCAAAACAGTTTCCAAAAATTCTTTTTGAATAAATAAAATCCGCTTAATGCCTAAAATACCCTCCACTTCACTTCCCTATAAATACCCCAACCAAAATAACAACACACACGTCTATTAGAAATCTTAAGCAAATTCTGCCCATTTTTCTCTCAAAACTAATAGTGTGTGTGTTCTTAGCTTTAAGAAATCCCAACCATCTTTGTTACCCAGACTTACCAACAAATATGGCTTCCTCTAAAGCTGTGACATATGCCCCTAATGTGGAATTCACATTGGAGGGCGTAGACCTCACAAAGAACAATGTGGTGGGAAACTTTTCCTATCCACAAAAGTTCCATGCTTACAAGAATGTGATGAAATATCTTCAAAACTGTTTTCTTGCAAAAGCATTTACCAAGACCCCCTCAGTCATCTACCATGACTACTTGAGGGAATTCTGGTGTACTGCTATGGCTACTAGCTCAAAAGATACCAAAGAATCCATCATCACTTTCACAGTGATGAATGGGAGAAGAACACTCTCCCTGGGTTACAATAACTTCATCAAGGCCACTGGTCTTGATTTTGCTGAGGCTTTTGAGCCCAATCCGACTGACCAAGAGGTCAAGGGAGAGTTGATCTTCTTAGGACCTCATGACCCTAAACGTTCTAAGGAGTCCGCTGGAGCCTTATTAGAAAAGGCTCCAATTGTCAAAACCTGGTTCCACCCAGTTTGGAGGATCCTGATGACATTCGTCATTCAGGTCCTTGGGGGGAATAAATCCTCCACTGAGCAATTGAACTCATCACAACAATTGATGTTGTTCAGTCTCTTGGAGGGTAGAAAGATAGATATCGGGGGTATAATCTTTCGTGACCTTGTTGCTAAGCTCTCAGGGAAATCTAGGCAAAAACACTTGTCTTATCCTAGGTTTATTTCCTGTGTGCTTCAGGACCTTCTTGGTTCTGACTATGTGAGGCCTGACGTCGTAGGTATGAAACCTGACGTCTTACATAAGACCAATTTCACTAGTGGCATCACTGAGGTACAACCCATTGCCCTGACTAACTACATGCTGGTGGTTATTCAGGGGGAGGACGTTGTTTCTCCAGTTCCTTCACCTACAAAGAAGGTGAAGAAGACAAAGAAGGGTCAGTCCAGTAAGGTGGTTAGACCCAAACCACTCGCCACTGAGACTGATGCCCAGAACCAACTCAACCTTAAAAAGGGGTTGAATGTGGCCCAGACCTCTGAGACACCCACTACAGAGAACCCCCTGACCACAAAACAAAGGCCAACGGAGGGCACTGAGAAATCATCCTCAGTGTCCTCGGGCAAACCTTTCCACATGTCCCTACTGACATACACAAGTTAGTAGGGTCAGGAACAACCACCCATTCACATCCCGATGAAGGAACTGACAAATCACAATCAGTTCCTGAGGGAGAAAAGGGTTCTAAATCCTCGGTGGGGCAGCACTACTCCACTGAGAAGGGGACCCATCACCAATCACATCCCGATGAAGGTACTGACAAATCACAGTCAGGACCCAAGGGAGTCAAGGACCCTAAATCCCCAAAAGGGCAGTACAACCCTGATGGGAAGGGGGACCACCAACCATCACAAAAAGTGCCTAGTGATACTACTGGAAAACACCCGTCAGTAGTTGAAGGCGCTCAGGGGGACAAAGACTCAGAGGGATATAAACCACCCGCTGATACAGAACCCACAACCACCTCAGGCGGATCCATTCTCTCAGGAACTGCCCCCAAAAGTCAGGCTGAGAAATCAGTTATTATGACTAGCCAGGCTGATAAAACCAAATCAGTTATTATGGTGGGGTCAGGACCTGGCCAAAACCAAGGCAAGTCCTTTTATGAGGAGGAGCCGGTTAACCTTTTGGAGTTCGAGTCTATGGGGGATATTTAGGCTCTTCTTGATTCTGAAGATGAGCTCAAAGAAGAGAGTGAGGAAGAAATGTTTGAGGCTGGTGATGACATGGAGATTGATGCACAACCAACTGAGCAATCGCATCAGTCTTCTCCACACGGTGAAGAATCTGAATCTCAGGCTGATCATTCTTCAGATTCTGAATCATCATGCCCTCAGGAGCTAAAGAAATATGACAACATTTTTCCTCTGACTGAAAGGCAATTGGTCAAATTCCTACAAAAGGCCAACAATGCTCTCTTCAAAGGGCTCACTGAAGAAATTTTTGACAAGCACACTGAAGCAGCTGTTCATTATGTCGATCTGAAGGAATCAGTGGAATCCTATCATGATGATGTAAATGAGCACAAGTCATCTATCTCCTTCTCCCTGACTAATCTTGATTACAATCTTAAAATGTTCAACGAGTCTCTCACCAACTTACAAAAGAACGTTGAAACTATTCAAGAGTCAGTAAAAGATGACCCTGAGCTTAACAGGAAACTTCTTCAGGCCTCAGAGACCTACCAGCAACAATCTACTTAGGTGGCTGAGCTGGTACACACGCTGACCTCCTCAAATCTTCAGGATTCAGCTCTCAAGTGGACTCCATCAGGTCTTCCCTGGGTCTTATGGAGTCCCACATGGCATCTATGGCATCTTCTTCTTCTTCCTTGGCTTGGAATCTTGGGCCAAGGATGACTGCAATGGAGGCTTCTCAGGCTTCTCTTGAGACTAAGGTCTCAACTCTTCAGAAGGACACCTCAGACATCAAGACCATGATGACTGAGATCTATCAGGCCTTCAAAGGTCAAGCTCCCTCAACTTCAGTGAGCGAACCAACTCTTGCTCTCACTATGGGTCAAGCAACAGTTGAGGGGGAGAAAGTCAAAGTCACTGAAGAAGAACAACCTCCTTCTCACACTGAGGGGGAGAATCCTGAAGAAACCCCATCTTCATCACACCAGGACAAAGGCAAAGGCATCCTCACAACCACGGAGCCTGAGCTTACAATCTTGGTACCTGCTTCCAAGGAAAGAAGGCAAGACCCTGATGAGCCAGTCAGGGTCCCTTATGAGGTCAATGGAGTGATGAAACTTCTTACTAATAAGGAAATCCAAGCTCATATGGAGAAAGAGGAAGCAATGAAGAAGGCAGCCGAAGAAGAAAGGGCGAGCAAGGCTGCTCTTGTTCAGGTTGTAAGAGAAGAGGCTGAGAAGATTGGACTTGAGCCTATGGAACTCGCTGGAAGAGAGGGTGGTTAGACCTTCATGAAAGCTCAGTCTGCTGAGATGATTGCTCTCAGGAAGAAGAGGGAAGAAAAATTAAAAAGGACTGAAGAGATCAGGCAGAATAGGATTGAGAAATATCAGTGGTACATGACAAATAGGTTGAAGCCATAACCAATCACTGATATCATGATCCATCAAAACACCAAGCCTGTCGTTGTCACTGTCTACAGAAGTGCTGACAAAAGAATCTTTGAGGTTCATAACCCCTTCAGATTCGCTGACTTCGGGATCACTGAATTGGATGAATTAGGTCCAATACTAGCGAAAAAGTCAAATATTGTGGTCCCTGGTCTATTGAAGTCCCTGAGCCTGAGGTATGAAAAACTGGCAGAAACACCTCAGGAACTTGGTATTCCCTCTCTTCTTCCTGCTTCAGCTCAGCTACCTGCTCCCTCTCAGTCTTCCTCAAGAAAAAGAAAGAAGATTGAAGCTGAGCCTGAGATCAAGGTCCCTGGTCTGGATTGCAACAGAGCCCTCCCTGAAGGAGTTCCATTCAGGAACAACCTGAAAGTGGTTTGTTCTTCACTGATGAGTTTGGAGACCCAGCCTTCCAAAGATGGAGTGATATTGACCAATCAGGAATCAAGGCAATGCTGGGTTTCCTCATGATGGCCTCACCTATCAAGACTCCTGAGAATGTGAGGTTCTGTCAAGACCTGAGAACAAAGATTCAAGAGCATCCTGATCAGCATGAGCTTGAGTCCAAGAAGCCAAAGCTTGAAGCCTTAGGGTATAAGTTTGACTGAATCCGCCAACACCACTATCCCAGTACTATGTATAGTTTTGTTAGGACTTGTAATAATATTAATAAGATGATGTTTTTATTATTTCAGTGTCCTTATTTACTTTCTAGTACATTCAGTATGAGCAGAAGTCATTAGCTCACTCATTACTGATCAAAACACTTAGGAATAATTTATATCCAAATAGGGGGAGATTGTTGGGTCCATCAGTACCCAAGAATACTTAAAACAGGATTTGAATACAAATTAACTAAGTGTTAACTTAAACCGAGAATAATTCAAGTCACTGAGTGAACAGTCACTCAGTGAGTCATCTTCAGGATGCTTAAGGCGAATTCAAGAAGAAGGATTCACTACTCAGGAAGGCGGTACTCCCTGAGTAGGACTTAAGCCAAAGAAGAAGATGATGGTTCAGTGAGTGTTGGACAAGAACTCACTGAACCCCAGTCTCCTCAACAACATTAAGTGATTGAAGACTGAAGAACTCAATGCCTGAAAGAAAGGCGGGAAGATCTGGGAAGAGTTTAAGATAAGATCAAATCTTATCTTGTCAGGAAGAAACCTTCCCTAAGACGGCTAAAAGTCATGGAGTGTCAGACCAACCACTCCTAAAGACTTTATAGTTCATTCCCATTGGTTCTTGGAAATGACAATTACTGTTGTAATTGTCAGACACGCTTGCTTCAACAAGTTGAAGTATTTTAATCACTTTTACTCTTTTATACTTGTGTATAAATAGGTTTAGAAGGAGAGAAGTTGATTGTATGTTTTGTACATTGAAAGCCTTAGACTTTTGCAAAACAACTTCTCTCCTACAAAGAGTAACGTATCCCTGAGATAGCTCAGTAGGTCGAATTGTTACCAATTAAGCATAGCTTGAGTTTAGATAGGAGACACCATACCTTGTCTATTCAATCCCAAGTGTTTGTTCCGCAAAACACTTGAGTAATAGATTCTTTGATTTATTTCTAATAAGAATTTAAATGTTGAAAAATACTTTGTGTTTTTACATTTACGTTTCATTAACTGATAGAAAGAATCATTACATTGTATTAGTCATAAACACAAATAGATTAACTTTCTAGTTAACTCTAAGCGTGTAAAGGGAACAACAATAAGAAAGAGAAAAGGAAAGTAAGTGTTAGTTGTTATGTTATTGAGATAGAGGAAATGAAAAGGAAAGTAATCATAATCATGTTATTGAGTGGGAGAAAAAGGAAAATAACTTGGTCAAATTACATATATGCCCTTTAGTTGTTAATGTCAAATATTTTAAAAAGGGTATATTAGTCTTTACACAACATACGGTTCCCTTTCCTGCCAAAAGTGGGAGGAAGATTTACTTAACAAAATTTCCTCCCTATTCCCTTTCCACTTCTCTTTCCCCCCTTAAAAAAAACTCAATAATACAAAAAAACTATCAATTTCCTTTCCTTTCCTCTTCCATTTCAACTCGAGAACTGAGCGTTAGTCGCCAGAGGGAGAATAAATATCGTTTTTTTTTTCAACGACGTACCCAGATTTTTTTTGGTTGAAATATTAACAAACCCAAGATTGTCTCCACTATCACCAAACTTGAACTTGTTATCTATACCAATTTAAGCAAAATCACAATGTAACATGGTTTTATAAGTCAACTACAGTAATAATAAGTTCAACGAACTAAATAGAAAATTTCATAGTAAAATGACAAACTATATGAGAAAAACGTAAGGTACATTAACCTCTTTATGTATTAACCAAACTAAACCATAGCGATATCCGTGAGATGATCTGAATCAAATTGTTGTGGGTTCAAGCATTATCTGAAATAATTGTGTGAAATATCTGTCATGTATAAACCGTGAAATAGTAAGGCTATGTTTGGCAAAAGTAGCTGTGAGCAGTAGCCACAACTCACTGTTCACCGTTCACAACTTCTTAAAGAAGTATTGGAAAAATGAGCATTCCTAAAAAATAGCAAAGATCACCGCTCTTTTGCCAAACGAACACTAAAAATCAAAAAACTCATTGCCCACCGCTTATCGCCCAAAAAAGCTTCAAAAAGCTATGCGCCGAACATAGCCTAAGTGTCTGAAACAAAGCTAACCCGACATTATTAATATAGTAGTATAGAATTAACCAAAATAGTAGATGGCTACGCTATTAATAACTTTTTAGTTGTTTGATTTTTTTTTCTTTGTGTGTTAGATACTTAGATGGAACGCAAAAATAACTTGCTGCTAATAAAAAAGGCTTGTTTTAATCATTAGTTTGTCGTTTATATAGTAGGACGAATTTCTCTTGTCATTATTCATCAAACTTTTGATTCACCGCAACGTCCCAAGTGAATGATATGATATGATGTCAGTTTTGCATCTATAATTTTGATGTGAATTATCTTAAACTTACCACAACAAACAGTAACACATTTGGCATTTACTAGCCTCTTTTGTTGGTTCAAGTAACAAATCTGACACATTATAACAAACATGTGTAACCGCACAATCTTTCATAGACAAGAAGTCAGTGAAAACGCCATCCGTAAATACATGTACGGAATTTATGTTATAAAATAGCAGCGTACTAACTATGTTCATTATCTATACTTGCCGCAATTTCTTTTTCTTAGTATCGAACAATTTTTTTTCTTTATACGGGTACTAATCTTTCAAATCAGTCTTTTTGAGGTACTTTGTGACATTTTTTGCCCTCTCAGCTATTAGGAATTTTAATAATTTAAAGGGTAAAAATGTCACAAAGTAGCTCAAAAAGACCGAATTTAAAAGATTAGTACCCGTATAATGAAAAAATTATGTTCAATGCCCAGAAAAAGAAATTGTAGCAAGTATAATACCATTATAAAACATTGGCCCTATAATATACCCTAAACTTTTGATTTTGACTGTTTGTGTATTTTGCTCATGTGAAACGACCATTTTACCTTTCGTTGGGGTAAAATAGTTGTTTTACATGAGCAAATACACACACACAAATGTTGAAATTTAAAATTTTGATTAAAAAAAATAAAAATAATAAAATAATAATAATTAAAAAAAAAAACTAACACAATTATAAAAAATGACAAGTTAGATATATTTCTAACTAATATTTATCTCTATAAAAAAACAATACAATTACATGTATAATATTTTCATTATTTTGGGTTATGGTACGTTACCAGTATGCGTGCTTAGAAATGTAGGAGTACGGAATGTCCATATATACCCAAGAAAAGACATACACAGTGTAAAATGATTTGTTGTTTAGCACATGCATTCATCATTTTGTCGTTGTAGTAATGATGCATAATTTGATAATAAAATTCGTTTTCACCATTGATATATGAAACGAGACGTGAACAAATGAAAAAGGGACATAGATTAATTGATTGCATGTTCGAAGGACAAAAGTCCAAAACAAACGAAGCTACTGAGAACCCGCGTTTGTTCAAACTTATATGAATACAAGGAAACTTCCTATGCTCTTTGCCAAATCTTACGTTGTTTGTTACGTCCCTAACCAGGTTTTCGTGGTCCCGTTTCGATCTTCATCCATTCATCTCTTCGTACAGTGTCTTGTACTTACAATTTCGTGCTAGTAGCAGATAACTTAATTTCAGAAATTATATACACATATGGTTTTGTGGTTCGCGGCCCTTTTAAGATCGAATCATGGCTATGGAATCATTAGGGGAAACTTAGACAGAAATGCTTAAGTTTTCTGTTTTAGTGACAAAAGAAACATCAGAAAAACTAGACCCAACATATCTAATGCATGCCAGATTGAATTTTCAAAATGAGCCTTAAAGGTTAGTTTTGTTGATATCTCTTTGTTTGAATGAAAAACATAAGCAAAACTAGACCTGACATATACAATGACTATTGTTAAAAATGAACATTTGTCTTTATTCTCTTATAATAATATAAATAACATTCTTTTCAGCTATACCTATACTCCTGTACCCTTTAAAAATCATCAACCAAAAGTTATCTACTAATTTCTAAAGGTGCGGTTTGGTTTGCTAGTTGGAATTACTATAGGTATGAGATTGATAAAATGATGGAATATAATCGGTATAAGTATGATAGATCAAAAAGTGTTGTTTGTTTAATAAAGTTGGGTTTCATTAATATTTAAATTAAAAATAAATAAAATAAATAATCATGTTATCTCAATTTATTTGTCAGGAGTGAGAAAACACAAAGTTTAATAAAAGTGGGGCCACTTTAATTTTCAACCACTAAAATGGAATATTCCTCCACTAGATTCTCTAGTTTTTACTAAATAAGGAAAGTGGACAATTAATTTGAGACATCCTCAAAAAGAAATATGGACAATTAAATTGAGACGGAGGGATTAATCATGTTATCTCTTTTGTTTTTTATGTCAACATTGAAATTTCACATAGTTGATTGTGACGTTTGACTCAAATATTAATAAAAAAATATTTTAAATAATAGAAAGTGGATGAATTATTAAATAAGTGGGGCCACCAAGTGGGCCACCCAGGAATGAATTTTTCATTCTTACCTAGCGAGCCAGATATGACACAAGAACAATTATTTTGTATCCTCATTGTCATAGGTGTATACCAAACATATACAATGATTGTCATTGTCATTGATCCATTCCCATAGGTGTATACCAAACATATACTAGTAATTTAATCTTGATCTAAACTTGTTTTGTAATGACCAAATGTAAAGATATTATGAAAGGGTCATGAGAAGTTCTATATAATGGTTGCTAACAAATAATAAATCTATTATAACTACATAATGAATTAATATGGTTGTATCGCCTTCCTACTCGCCACAACTTTGACGTCCGGAGCATGGATCGATCGTGACTCCACTTGATGTCCCGGGTGTGGTGATAATATTGGGACAACTGATCATCATCTATTTGTGCGTGTTGTTGATATTTAATGGATGGTTTCGACTTGGTGAGATATATATTGGTGTCCTATAGATTTTCAAAGCTTAATTACATGGAGTGACTCGGTCGTTAACATATCTCTTTGGAAAAGGCCTGTTTTGACATCGGTGTTATCCAAGCCACATCTTTGATCATACGGAGATACAGGACTAGGATTTGCTTTGGTGAGAACCATCCCCATAAGGACCGGCCGGCCCTTAGGCGAAGAAATCAAAGTATTATATCCCACTCTTGGATGATAATATCTGAATAAGAATGCAAATCCCATTAGGTTAGACTGGATTTAAGCATGCAAGTCCCATTTGTGCAGATCTAAACTACATTACAGTATATTATTTATGATCGGTAAAAAATTGCATAACTTAACAAAGAGTAGTTATAACAGTCTACAACCGAAACAAATACTAATCACCCAGCCGAACCCTTTGAAAGAACAATGGCTACATCTATCATATACAACCACAAGAAAGAGATCGAGCGTCACTACGAGGTATCTTAACATTGAATGCCATAATATTCCTATGGTTCCATATGATACAGAACATCAACTAAATAGTAAGATCCAAACATTTGAAGTGAAGATCAATATTATTTACTTTAGCTTATATATAGATAGGTTAACATACGAGATAAAATATAAGAAAAAGTTGGAAGTAAAATAAAAAACAACAATATGAAGAAAGTGAAAGTAAATTTGTTTGCATATCATTTCGAAAACTTGTATGTTTCTCTTCATTATTTAACATCACATCACTCCTAACCTCCAAAAAAAATCTCTACATATATTCCCTCTCCCCACTTTCTGACTCAAACCCATCCCTAAACACACATATATACACACACTATCAAGGTGAAAAAGCACACACTTATGTAACATGGCTAGCAGCCATAACTTTGAAGAGTTTTTCACTGATACCACAAGTGATGAAGAAGAAGAAGACGAAAAAGTTCAAGAAGATGAAGCACTTCAACTTAATAAGTCACAAGAATGCATGGATTACATCTCTAGCAGGTGCCCTGCACGTGTTAGAGTGAGTCTAGACCCTAGATCCCAATGGTTTCAAGAATGGAACCGTGTGTTCCTTTTAGTATGTGCTACTGGTTTGTTCATTGATCCACTTTTCTTCTACACATTCTCCATAAGTGAGACATGCATGTGTGTGTTTGTGGATGGATGGTTCGCGGTTACTGTGACTGTTTTACGGTCTGTGACCGATGCTTTGCACGTGTGGAACATGTGGTTGCAGCTTAAGATGAGCAGGTGGTGGAGGTCACCTCATCACCATCGTGGGTTGAACCATGATGGTGGTGTTGCACGTAAAGTTGCAGCTCGGATCATACGCCAAGCTAAGAAAGGCTTCTTTTTCGATCTATTCGTTATCCTTCCTATACCACAGGTTCCATATTTATTTTTGCACATGCAAGTTTTACCCTATGCTTGATATTGATAGCAAAGATATTGATTTTTTGTTTATTAGCTGAATTGATTATTTATGAAATTACTTAGATACTACATTAGGGTCATATATGCTTCTTTTGAACGACTGTATTTTAATAAACTAGCAAAAAGTTGGAAGAAAAAATCATAACATGATTTACAAGCGATGTAAAGGATTAGTCACACACTCTAAACATACGAAAGAAAACAAGGTTTCATACTATCATGTTATTACGTTCTCGTTGTAAACCATATGATCACACTTATAACTTATAATAATTTGTTTGATAGTTTTTGTTAAATCTTAATATGATTAGCTTTTTATGTGTCCAACAAGATTTTGTTTTTCAATAGTAGTTAAGGTAAGTAATAAGTTACTTGATGCAACAAAATTTATAGTCCAATAAATACTATTTTATCTAGTTATATATATTCTTATTATTCATTCATTAGCATTAGTGCTAATTAGCAACCGTTTTTTTTTGGAAGGCGAGATACATCTAGTTATATTCTTATTCATCACAATAATCAGATTAATTAAAACACACATTTAAACACATTTTAGTTATGTTTATATATATGTCAATAAAGTCCTTTTTTTCTTTTTTTCTTCAAACCATGGTTTCCGACCTTTTGACCTACTAATCCACGTGATTTGAGCCCATCACAAAGTCAAGGAAAAGGAAAACTGAGCTTAATTATCTCTTTATGGGATGCGTCGTATTAGTTATTGATAACTATATATACATAAATTAACACTTATATCCCAGAAAGGATTTTAATTAGTTGTTTCATGTTTGTGCATGTTCTGATGAATTAAATATGATGGCATGGTTCTTTGGCCTCAACCTCAATCGATCACATTTCTTGATACATGCCCGTCATGGTTCAAGTTGATGCAGATCAACCCTTTGCGTTGTGCTCGATAACTCATTCATGACAATATAACATATCATTGGCTCTTGATAATAATTAAATCTATATTATACAATTCAAACGCGAGTACTAAAACATGTTCCCTTACATCCAATAATTATTGTCCACAAACAAAAAACAAAATTTAAGATAAGTATAATCATTACACCGTACCGTAACACTAATAAAATTTTATCTTAATCTTTCAAAGAAACTTTTTTATGTATTAAATTTTGAGGTGAACAGGAATTTGTGACAATTTTTTTAATATAATGAATGAACTATAAATATGGCATGAAAGGGGTAAAAATTAAGCCATTAATTAGACAAGGAAACACAAGCCAATTAAGGAAAAGTACTATATTTGGTCATATATAGTGTTTACTAATAGCTATTCAGTATATGTTATTATATCGATAGTCTCAAGTTTGGTTAAGTATATGATAGAACCTAATAACGTCATAGATTCGGAGATCATTTAAGCTCGAGATTGTTTAGATCTCATCTAGGATTAACAATAACAGAGTTCATAGAATATGTATAGCGGAATTAACATAAGAACAATGTAATTGTAACAAGGTTTTTCTTCATTATCATTCACTACAAGCCTCAATTTTACATGATCAATTGTAGAACGGTTATCTAACTATAACAGGAATCAAAGATCCTCAAGGCTAAACACAAAACTAACTCTAGGCGTTTTACAAAAACAATACGCCTAGAACACACACTTTTTTCTACTCGTCTACATTTTTCTGTGCACACATAAAACCTATGACCTATATCTCTTTATATAATAGAGATATCTAGGTTTACAAAGAACTCATAATTGTATTAGGAATGTAAATCTTCTTAACTTTTATCATTATCTTCTAAGGAATCTTCTATAATATTTCATCTTTTATAGAATTACTTCTTTGTCTTTTAACTCCTTCTTGTTTCGTATTTGCTTTATTCTTCTTTTATTATTTTATATTATCAACTCAATATAATTCCCAATAGTATAGCTTCTTTGCGGGTGAAAAACGAGCTAGGCCGACCCCGAACCTGCTAGAGCTTGAGCTACGCTCATTTATATTTATAAGGCTCGAATTTGAGCCAGGACTTTTTTCGAGGCTTATATATTTTTAAGCTCTAGCTAGACTCTGTCACATATTTTTCAGGCTCGAGCAAGACTCGTTTTCATGATCGGCCAACAGCTATACATGCTTTTCCTAGATCTAAAATCCAATGAAACCAAACAAAAAGCTTGCTGGTAAACTATATATTAATTTGTTTTTTGTATGTGAAAAGTAAAAACTGAATAAGAAGATACAAAACTTAGCCCAAATTAGCTGAACCAACCCAAATTAGACTCACATGCATGTATACAGAAGGTCTTTTTGGTACATGTACACCACGTATGTAGATATCATCTTATTACTACAGAAAACCAACCTGACTTACGTATCAAAACCTCACACTCGTTATACTATCATTTCCACGTGTACCCCTTTCTCTATATGACTATCATACACACATTTATATTTATATACCATATATATGCACAAATTGTTTTTTTTTTTGTTCATAAGTAACACTATGGTGCTACTTAAAATGACTAGCCGAAATGAGTTTTCAGATACTTCTTCGGAGTCTGAGCTCGACTCAGACTTCGAAGAAACATCAAAACCTAGCATTATACATGCTGGATTCGGTTTTCGACAAGCATGGGAGCATGTCTACGTGTTGATATGCACCACGGGCTTGTTTATTGACCCATTGTTCTTCTACCCATTATCCATAAGTGAGTCATGGATGTGTATGTTTATAGATGGGTGGTTTTCAGTCACGGTCACGGTGGTTCGGTGCATGACCGATGTCTTGCACTTGGTTAACATGTGGCTGCAGTTTGAATGGAACAGAAGGTCACGTTACGACGTTAAAACGAGGAAGTCATGTAACGTGGCGAATGATAAGGGTTTAAGGGTGGTTGTAAGAAGGGTTTTGTTTGATCTATTCGTCATCCTACCAATCCCTCAGGTTTATTAGTAATATTTATTTATTTAAAGAACTGGATAACATATAGTGCCTAAGTTATATACTATATAACAAAACAAAGAAAAATAGGAAATTAAATTTACATTTTAATTACTTTTTACATACACATAAACACTCAGTAGATTTGTTGATAAAGTAGTTTGATAATCTTTGTTGCGTTGCATAGTCTTGTTACTAGCTTCTTGCTAGTGTGTTAATCAAACTGCGCGGTTAAAAAAAACACATCTACTCAAGCTTGCGCCTAAGTTTAAGCAACCATCATTTTCATGGTTGCGCCTAGACTACAGTTTTGTAGTCTAATGTTCAAAACACCAAGAGGCGTCTAACTGATCTAGCTAGTTACCTGTATGCGTTATGAACTTATATACTTACGGTGTTGTAACCAAGTCAAGTTCATGTTTTAACTAGGAGATGTGTAGAGCAAGCGAGTGTGTGCATTTGTCATTAGACATGCATCATGTATATTACTATTGTGAAATAGTTACTTGGTGTTGAGACGTACTATATGCATCAAGTTCATGTATACTTGCTCAATTCATTTATATGATTGTGTTATTTTATAAATGTTTATCTAAAGTTCGTTTAACAGCGTGTACATAATAAATTAAAATTTGATGAAATTTTGCGAAATAAGTTGGTTTTTGTTTGGCAGGTAGTGTTATGGGTAGTGATCCCGGCTTTGCTAAAGAAGGGTTCGACGACGGAAACAATGACAATTGCTTTAATCATGTTCCTGTTCCAATACCTACCGAAGATATATCACTCGATATGTCTTTTGCGACGAATGCAAAATCTATCTGGATACATTTTTGGTACCGTTTGGTGGGGAATCGCTCTCAATTTGATCGCATACTTTGTTGCCTCTCATGTAAGTTTTTCTTCTATGAACTAGCTGTTGTCTTATAACTTGCATACAGACCATTGTTTAAATGAAATTCGTCGATCTTAGGCTGTAGGAGCTTGTTGGTACTTGCTTGGCACACAAAGGGCAGCAAAATGCTTGAAAGAAAAATGTATGGAAGCAAACGGACTTTGTTTTTCTAGATTTTTGACATGTCAAGACCCTATTTATTATGGTACCAGCTTCAGGAATGATCAAGCGAGGCTTTCATGGAGTTCGGATAGTAAGGCACGGTCAGCATGCCTTGAGAACGACGACAATTTTAGCTATGGAGCTTATAAATGGACTCTTCAACTTGTTACCAATGATAGCCGTTTGGAAAAGATACTATTTCCCATTTTTTGGGGACTTATGACACTAAGGTAACCCAATTTAACTTGATTTTTCCTGAACATTTTTTCTAAGTTTCAAATGTTATGAAATAAAATTTCGTCTTATGTATTACATAGTACATTTGGGAACTTGGAGAGCACAACAGATTGGCTAGAAGTTGTTTTTATCATAATCGTCCTCACAACGGGGCTTCTTCTAGTCACTATGTTGATAGGAAATATAAAGGTACACTAATGATAACTTTCGATGTATCGACCTCAATATCTAAAGCATAAGCATTTCTAATGGGGCATGGATGTTTATAGGTCTTTCTGCACGCAACAACATCAAAGAAACAAGCTATGCAATTGAAAATGAGGAATATAGAATGGTGGATGAGGAGGCGGCACCTACCTCAAGGGTTCCGACAAAGAGTAAGGAATTATGAGAGGCAACGATGGGCAGCAATGCGTGGTGTTGATGAATGTGAGATGATACGTAATCTCCCTGAGGGCCTACGGAGAGACATTAAGTATCATCTTTGCTTGGATTTAGTTCGACAGGTGCCTCTATTTCAGCATATGGACAATTTGGTACTCGAGAACATATGTGACCGGGTGAAATCCCTCATTTTTACAAAGGGAGAAATTGTAAGTCCATCTAAACTCTAAGCTTTATAATCACTAGCTTTTAGTTTCACAAAAAGAATTATTATGTCAACAGTCAATGACTTTCTGAATTCATCCTCTTCATTTGTGTTAATTTTCTGCACAAATGCATACGAATATTTTACTTATACATAAGTTTAAGTACTTACTTTTCCTTGATCCAAATAATAATTTCTTAATTAAGACTTTTTTATAATATAGATTGCAAGAGAAGGTGATCCTGTACAAAGAATGTTGTTCATAGTAAGAGGTCATCTTCAAAGTAGTCAGTTTTTACGAGACGGTGTCAAAAGTTGCTGTATGTTAGGCCCTGGAAACTTTAGTGGCGACGAGCTCTTATCATGGTGCCTTAGGCGGCCCTTCATTGAAAGGTTACCTCCATCAACATCAACACTTGTGACCCTAGAAACAACGGAGGCTTTTGGGCTAGAAGCCGATGATGTAAAATATGTTACACAACATTTTAGATATACATTTGTGAATGAAAAGGTAAAGAGGAGTGCACGATATTATTCTCCCGGGTGGAGGACTTGGGCAGCGGTTGCCATTCAATTGGCTTGGAGGAGGTATCGACATAGGCTCACTTTGACCTCATTGTCGTTTATTAGGCCAAGAAGACCATTATCAAGATGCTCTTCACTTGGGGAGGACCGATTAAGACTCTATGCAGCTTTGCTTACTTCGCCCAAGCCGAATCAAGATGATTTTGATTTTTGAGTATACATATTGTTGTATATGTTGGTGTAAAAATAAGGAAACATGAACTATAGTTATATTTATGAAATATGTTCATTTATTTGTTGATTATTATCGTCCTGATGATGGAGTGATTAACCTCATCTTGTCAACTTATCTGCTTAATTTTGAGGTATAATCGATGGTTAAACACAAGTGTTTAACATGAGTTAACATAAAAGTTCTAACTAAAGATCATATATATATATATATCACAAAATCGTATCAATACATGACATGATTCGATCGGTTGATACAACTTATGAATACTAACGGGCTTATAACACTAGTGTTGCTTATTTTGGGGAGAGTAATCGCATCTGTACAGTTAAAAGAAATTACATTTGCTTAAGCTTACCAACCGTAACAAATGTAACTTTTTTTAGCATGCGTAATATCCATCGAGGTATATGCAACAGACTAAAATCTAATACTATTTGGACCAAAGTAGTTCATCTCCATGACTTTGTTCATCGAACCATCTTTCGTTCTCTTCATTCTGTATTCACCAGCCGTCGTCGAACACAAAGTTGTTTTCAAGTAAGAAGATGTAAGTTTGGTTTCAGCGTGACGATGAAGTTCCCTAAGAGGCCCATTCCACCTTGCCACACCTTGATCTTTAGACGCCTCGACTGCTCCAATGCTAGCGGCGGCAACTAACCAAGCTTTCCGTACAGCTTCACAACTCATTATTATTTTTTTTATATCGTGAAACGATGGTGATTTCGTAGGAAATAAATCACACATATTTAAGAGTGTGACATTGAGTATAAATAAGGGACATGGAGTGGGTGAAGATATGAAACGACAAGGCCAAAAACATGTTACTGATTAAACTAAGGAAAACAAAATTAGATAGTTGCTGTCATGATATTTTTATATCATTAGCTGAAAATGGCATGTTTTAAGCCTTATGGGTTGCTCCAAAATATCGGATATCAGCATTGGATTTGAAGTTGGTTAAGTGACTGACTATGTATTTTTTGTACCGTGTGTATCATTCACGTATAGATATTTAGAATTTTAGATATCATAGTCTTTGGTTCAAATTTTAAGTCATATGAAATCATCATAATCAGATCGACCTATCACACATATTTAGTTTTACTAAATCAAACATGTGAGCATTATATGTTTAGATTAAAGGGCATTCAAAACGTTGCCGTTTTACATAGGGCTTTTCCCGCCAAAATTCTTGGGCTATTTTGATCTGCCTCAAACGATCCAACTGCCATGTTGTCCGGTCCAAAAAAAATAAAATAATAATAAAAAAAAAAAAATTCCTTGAATAAGTATAGCGAGATCAAGAAGCTTCATCAAGTTACCATCAACACACACACCTGCGTACCAGAGACCAGTGGCGGAACTAGGAGCCAAGTTCAGGGGTAGCGAAATACGAAAATTTGTTTAGGGGTAGCGAAAATTTGTTTCAGGGGTAGCGAAATCGCCAAAAAATGGCCAAAAATTCCACTACCGGGTAAAAGTTCAGGGCTCCGCCCCTGCCAGAGACGATTAAGAAGATGGGGATGAATGAGGTACCAAGATGAGAAGATTCAAGGTTTTTGTGTAAAAGATTTTAGAGATATAACATTCAAGATCGATTACAGCCGACTATGGTGCAAGAGTGATGGAGGAGTTAGGGTTTTCATTTTTTTGGGTTTTTCCGGTACAACAACCATGTTACAAGAGTTATGGTTTGTTGGGAGATTTTGTTCACATATACATGCTTTCAGATTTGGTTTGGTTATGGGTTTTCGGTTACACAACAGTTAAAGTTTCAGATTTGGGGTTTGTGGTGCCCGCGCTTATACTGGATCCGAGCCTTAATTTGTGATAATTGTTATTTGATATAAAGGTATGTTTTTTTTCTTTGTTTGAATTATTTTTTTTTAAATTTTTTTGTGGTTTTGCTGATTTCTGTTGTTGGTTAATCAGTTTTTTTATATACTTTATGTTGAATTTATGGTTTATAGTGTGATTTGGGGTCTCAATTGCAGCAGTGGTGATGGTGTCGTGGATCCGCATAGTTTGTTAAAAGTAAAGGTAATCTTTAAGGGTTTTTAGGGTTGCTTATCCTTATGCTTATAGGGGGAAACTGATAAACTGCTTAAGGGCGTGTTTGTATTACCTTATTTGGTTAGCTTGCTTTATGGCAGATGGAGCGTTGATTGTGGCTGATATTCAAGAGGTGATTGAAAGTGCCATTGCGATCAAGATTTTGAGCAATGGTGTCGTGCCTATTTGGGTTGGTGCCCTTATTACAGCTTTGGATTGGTAAGATTTCTATTGCCATTTTTTTATAATATCGATGCCGTATGAAACGCTACTGCTCATCAGCTTCCGTTTGAACAGCCAATTGATACACTTAATCCTACTGGACATCAAGCTGAAGCTGACCAAAAATTGCAGCTCTGACAAACAAAATATATGCTGCAGACGAAGCCACAACTGCAATTTGCAAAACATCAGTAACGGTGGATTTGGTTTGGAACTAGGTAAAGAAAGTACACCACCTGAACAAAGAACATATCTAGCTGCTCAACATATTTTTGGACGATGAACCATATACGGTATTCTACTATTGTAAAGTTGTGCTAAATCTGCTAACATGATTTTACAGGATCAGGCTAATAAAGAAGCTGCAATAGCAGCTACACGTACGCTTTATAGTTGGGATCCAGAAGAAATGGAAGCGGAGGCACTTGGTACAGCAACAACTGCATCTTTTTCGTATAAAAGACCGGTAGATGTGGTCTTCTTTCAAATTGTACCAATAAAGTAAGCTACTACAGTTTTATCTGTTACAAGTAAGTATTACCAAAAAGTAAGCTACTATTAACTGAAAGTGAAAGTTTTACAGTGACCCCTGTTCTTTTACCCTCAGTTACGGCCTGAATTATCAAGTTAACAGTCGTAAGTCTCACTATCGAGTTGACAGTTATAAGTCTCACTATCGAGTTAACAGTAGTAATACCAAAAAGTTTTATTCATACAAATTCACAGACAATCGTTTGATTTGTGTTATTTTTTTGCATGTACCTACACAAACTTCTTTCATGATTCGTTGCATGTGAAAGCTTACGATTGCGTTAAACCACTTTCATGATGTTTTGCCGACACAATTGGTACACTTGAAGTTGGGCCAAAAGAGGATCAACTAAAGGATGATCGAGGTTTCAGTTTTCCTATGCCCGATACTCTCTGGGTTACGGCCTGAATTATGGCCCTGCAATTAGAAGCGGTCACAACTGCTGCTGATTTTGCAGACTCTGCAACTGAACCCAAATGTATTGGAAACTTTTTATTTTGTAACGACATAGAAATGGGAACAGGAAGACATGAAAGTGTCAAAACTCTTTGGTTATTATAAACTTTAAAAGTATGAATAAGAAACACTCTTAAAAAGTTACATGTTTTTTTTTTTTTTTGGGTTCCAAAGGTGAAATATATTAATCTCCAAAAACATAGTACAAGATAAGTGAAGAAGGCACCACTAAATTAGACATGTCCCAATCAGTATTCAAAAGCAAAAACATACACCCGATATCTGACAAAGCTAGATATTATCTCGGATACAACTGAACTCTGAGAGACAAAACAGAGCACATCAAATATTGTATTGCTTCATCCAAGCACCATTCAGAATCTGCATTCACCTTAATAGCACCATACCATCTAACTACATTTCCACCACACCCTCCCACCAAGATCATTCAGCCCGCATCCACAATAATCAAAGTAGGAAAGGGTGAGTGTCATCGTTAGGAATCCATATCCCCTCCAAGTCAAGGGCTATACCAGATGAGGTACATTTCGATCTCTAGAATGGCTTCGCTCATCTGGGAACACTCACCTTGAGGGAGGACCAACCATTCCTCCTGTGGGAATGTAATGGATGGACTATGAAGCATCATCTTTCTCCACTCTCAATTCCGTCCAACTTACATTCCCCTCCAAGATCAGCTACCCTCCATAGTAGGAAACCTACTTTATGAATGCTTAACTGTCTAAAAAACAAGAGGTATTCCACTATAATCACTAACTTCTACTCCAGACCAATTAGTGGCTATACTGAATTACCACTGTTTGGGACAGACAACATTCAAGATACAAGGCCATCTACTATTGCTGATCTGATGTTTCACAATCTTTTATAGGTCATAAAAGATGAGAAATTGGTTAATAACCATTTTTGATGCAGGTATCATGAGAATCGCCCCTGCTCTTAGCTGAAATGTTTGGAATACAGTTGTGCCAAACACCCAGAAATGCACATTTCTCAGCAAATTCAACTGTGCAGAATTTGAGTGTCAATATCCCATTTCTTGTAAGTGAGGGCCACAACTTTAGTTTTCTTCACCTTAAGACTGATTAGCTTCCATTTTATCTCCTCTTTAACAACCTTAGAGAGAGTTTCTTCATCTCTTTTCACATCTTGGAAGAGTCTTGAGTTCCTTTCACACCATACATTGTAAACACATGCAGCAGTACCAATCTTGCTCATTATACTTTTGATGTTATTCTTGCAGTTCATTGCTAAAATGATATCAATAATGCCATCCCAATCTTCATTTGCTTGATCCATATAAAACAACCATTTCAAATTATTCCAAATCTTCTTTGAGTATGGACACTGGAAGAACAAATGCTGAACTGAATCACTGCACTGCCCACATAAAGTACACATAAGGTTTAGCCCAATATTCCAATTTACCATTTTATCTTGTGTTTGATGTCTTTTATGCAGAGCAAGCCACATTATAAAAGTATGTCTTGGAAGGCATTAAGAGAACCATATCACCTTGTGCCATTGTAAAATAGGATAGTTGACTTTTATATCTCCCCAAACATCCTTTATTTTGAACTTAAAAAGCTTGTCCTTCTTTGTTTTCCAGACCACTTTGTCATCCAAATCAGTAATAGGTATGTTAAAAGATGAGCAACTCTGTCATTATCATTTAGTCTTGCATCATAAATGTCCCTTTTTGTGATAAACTGTGATAAAGCCATTTTTGTGCCAAGTATCATGCCAAATGGAGGTCATTTTGCCATTACCAATGATATGAAACACATGAGGTCTCATCTTAGTCCTAACATCCATAAGGTTTTTCCAACTCCAACTGTCTCCATCATCAATAGTAGTATCCCAAACACTCATTCCCTTCAGTTTAACTCTATTCACCCATTGTCCCCAAAAATTCTGCTTTTGTTCAACAATTTTCCAAATGTGTTTCATGAAAAGCACCTCATTCTATTCTCTAAGAGGTTTCAGCCCTAACCCTCCTTGGTCTTTAGGTCTGCACACAATTTTCCATGCAATTTTTGCCCTCCCATTATTGTTATTCCAAAGAAAGCCTTTTAAGATTTTATCAATTTCACTAACCACTGTCTTTGGCAGTAAGTACACAGAAGCCCAATAGTTTTGCATAGCTGTAAGGACAGAAGAGATTAACTGAAGCCTGCCTGCATATGATAGAAATATGTTCTTCCAATCACCAATTCTGTTCTTTACTTTATCAATCAGCACTTTACAATCTGCAACACTAAGGCATTTAGCAAGAAGTGGAACACCAAGGTATCTCATGGGTAACTTACCAACACTGAAAGGCACAATGTTTAACAAGTCTCTCTTTAAAGGTTCTTGGATACTCCCAAAGAATATAGTGCTTTTCTTCAAATTAGCGAACAAACCAGAATACTTGCTAAACTCATTGATAGATTCCTTGATCACTCTAACTGAATTAGTATCACCATGATAGAAGACCATAAGGTCATCTGCAAAACAATGATGTGTGAGCTTAAGATCCTTAAATCCCAAATGATATATGAAGTTACCATCCAACTAAATGTTTATGTTGATGATCAAGGTGAGGACTTCCATTACTAGGGTGAACAAGTAAGGAGATGTTGGGAATTAAACCTAACAGTGCAAACTGATAAGCTTAAGTTGAAGACTGCTGAAGATTACACTAGCAGTACTAACTGACTTAGTACTGTTAGCACAAGATGTTTGAACTACTTATATTCTGAATATGTATAATAGGATAAGTATAGAAAAGATTGAGTGAATATCCTATTTAGTTAGAGTTATACGGATATTATAGTTATCTTGTAAAGGACTCCTTATTCTATAAAAGGAGGTCCTAGGTTAGAGTTTATGTACGATTGATTGATAGAGATTCAAGGTTGTGTAACCCTAGTGATAACATAGATCACTCGTATTATTCATCAATAATATTGAATCGTTTTGGTTAACTATTGTCTTCATTGTTCATACAAATACATATTACTGTTCCATTCATATACACAATATCTTCTAAGTATTGACTAGTAAGTTCCGCGTGCTAGTTAGTATTACTCAAAGTATCTCCAACACAAGGAGTGTGTTTAGATCCCCTCAAGTGGTATCAGAGACAGGTTTTGATACTTTGAATTAGAAGATTCAGAAGAACTCTTTCAACAAGGAAGCAATGGACATGGAGACTTCTACAACTAATGTTGCTACAAAGTTACCAATGCTCAAGCCCAATGAATTCGACATGTGTAGGTTAAGAATTGAACAATACTTCCAAGTGCAGGACTATGCACTTTGGGAAATCATAGAAGAAGGGAATTCATTCAAGCCTACAACCACAACATCAACAGTAGAGGGTAAAGTTGTGACAACTGTGCAGACAAAGCCAGTGACTGCAGAAGAAAGGGTTCTGATGAAGAATGACATCAAGGCAAGGAGTATGCTCATGATGACAATACCCAATGATCAACTCTTGAACTTTAGCAAGTTCAAGGATGCCAAGTCATTATTTGAGGCCATTGTTGCAAGATTTGGTGGGAATGAAGCCACCAAAAAGACTCAGAAGACACTCCTCAAGCAACAATTTGAGAACTTCTCAGCAACTAGCAATGAATCACTGGATCATATGTTCAACAGGTTACAGAAGCTTGTAAGCCAACTTGCTATTCTTGGAATTGAAATACCCCAGGAAGACCTCAACTCTAAATTTCTGAGAAGTTTACCATCAGAATGGGCTATGCATGTTGTTGTCTGGAAAAACAAGCCAGACATTGAGTCTATGAGCTTGATGGACTTGTATAGCAATTTCAAGATTGTGGAGCAAGATGTGAAGAAGAATGCTGGAACAAGCTCAAGTACTGGGAATATGGCATTTGTGTCATCTCCTAGTAACTCAAGTTCTGAAGAAGTGAAGGTTGGTGTAGGTACTGCTAGTTCAAATATTGGTACTGCTAGCACATCAAGCAGTACTAAAGGCATTATGGATGAGACAACTTGCTGTGCATTCCTTACAACCCAGCATAATGGATCCATGTTGACATATGAAGACCTTCAAGAGATCAATGATGATGATCTGGAGGAGATGGATATTAAATGGCAAATATCTCTTCTTAGCATGAGGGCTAGGAAATTCCATCTGAGAACAGGGAAGAAGATTACCATAAACAGCAATTATACTGCTGGTTATGACAAGTCAAAGATTGAATGCTATAATTGCCATAAAATGGGTCACTTTTCAAGGGAGTGCAGAAGGCCAAGACAACAAGATGGCAAGAGCAGAAGCTTTGGAAGCAAGACCAAGGAAGTGGAGATAACTGACTCAAGCTCAAAGGCTATGGTAGCCATTGATGGTTTAGGATTTGACTGGAGCTTTATGGAAGAGGAGGAAGCAGCACCTACTGAAATGGCTCTCATGGCTTTCTCTGATTCTGAGGTACAAGTTGCTAAATGTTCTAAATCATGTGATGCTTTAAAAGAATTAGAAACTCTTAGGAAACACTATGATGAACAGAGAATAGAGCTAAACAAGACTATTTTTAATTTGGCAAATCATAAAAGAGGTTTAGCTGTTTTAGAGGAGCAGATTGTTCACTATAAGAGTAATGAATCTAAATTTGCTGATGACATAGCTGTGCTTAAGAGAGACATATTTTTTAGAGATGCTGAAATTAAGTTTTTAAGAGAAGAGTTTGAAAAACTTAAACAGGATAAAGAAAACATTCAATTAAGTGTTGACACTCTTGAATACACATCAAAAGGAGTTCAGAAATTAATTGAATGTCAAATAATCAACAAGGCTAAATCAGGTCTAGGTTATAAGTCTGTTCCACCTCCTCATAGAGGAATACCTGCACCTCCAGGTATAGACCTAGAACACACAGGTTTGCCTGAATGTCAACTACCCAAGCTAGAATATGGTCCTCAACAAAAGGAAAATGTAGTAGTTGACAAGCCTGTAGAAGTAAGTGTAAGCTTTGAGAGTGCAAGTGATAAATCACTCTCTGAGGACAAGATGTCCTCTGCTAGGGATTCAGATGCTCCAACCATAGAGGATTGGACTTCTGATGATGATGAGGATGATAAGATTAAGGTTAAACCTAATATTGTTAAGGTAGAAGGAACAAGAGATCCTAAGGTGGTCAAGGTTAATGCTGTTAGGCCTAAAACAAATGCTAAACAAGTTAGGCAACCAGTAAGATATTGTGAAATGTATAGAACCACACACAAGCCCAGAGGTAACCAAAGGAATTGGAACAACCTCAAGTCTCACCAACTAGGTGATGACTTTGTCTTTTATAGGAAAGCTTGTTTTAATGTGGAGAGTTTGACCATCTTGCAGCTTATTGCAACAAAAGGGTAACTGGGTATACAAACCATAGAGTGAACTTAGAAAGACCTCAAAATCACTCTAACCTTGCTAGAATGACACCCAGAGCAGTTATTTTAAAGTCTGGCCCAAGACCAGTTCATACTGCAAGATAAGCAGTTCATACTGCCAAACCAAATAAGACTTTTTACCCAAGACAAGCAGTTCAAAGTGCAAAAACATTTTTCAAATCTGCACCATCAACTGCTAGAAGGCCATTTCATAACAAAGCAGTGATAAATAAACAAATTTGGAAACCTAAGGTTACAATTGCAAACCCAGCAGTTCATACTGCTAGGCAAGCAGTTAATACTGGTAGTTTTAAAAACATTGCTAAGGGAAAGATGGGCAATGGTATTAATGCATCAGCATCATGGGTTTGGAGACCACTTCAATCCAATGGTGCACCAAATGTTCTAAAATGGTTTAATTATATTGATGCAAGAGGAAAACCAAAGTCAGTAATGGCTTGGGTTCCCCAAGGAAATTAATTTCCTTGTTTATGTGCAATGTTAGTCATATGCTTATAATGTTATGAGACAAGTGCTTTGCACTTTGTTTTCTTATTTTTGGACTAACAATTGCAGGTTGGTTAGAGTTTGTGAATTAAGTGTTTGATGCTTTGGATGGTGAGGTGCTTTGGAATTTCAAGTGTGTGATCTGTGCACACAACAAATGGTAATTGGTTCACCATGTCTAACCCACATCAAGAACCAACTAGTCCAAAGCAAACGGTTTCGGGTAAAGACTTCTCAAATCCGTTTATGGTTGATAGTTTACCAAAAACTATATAGTTATCAACTCACCATATCTCACAGTGAAGAGTTGGCTAGTCCAAAGCAAACGTCTATTGGTAAAGACACATCAAATCCGTTGATAGCTGATAGTTTGCTAAAAACTATAAGTGGGCAGTATTGTTTTTATGTCATTATCAAGCTTATACTGCTCCTTAAAATTTTTCTTAAAAATTAGTACTGCTAGTGCAAAGTTTGTACCGCTAGTGTAAACTTTGTACTGTTGAACTAGCTGTTGGATCTGTTGTGTCAGTAACAGATTTTTTAACTAGTCCTTGGGTAAAAACTGTTATTTACCATATATATAGGGTTTTTGTTTGGATAATTATTTTCTTTCCATATTTTACTTTAAATCTTTCTAAAGATAATTCTTATCCCTTACGCAAAACTCTCAAACCTTAACAGTACCTCTATAAAAACCCAATTGGCTTTTCACACCTTTAATTGAACCACATATGATCAATTTTCTGTTATAACTTGGATCATTAATAATGGTTGTTTTGGAGTTTGTTAAGACGCATAATCAGGTTGCTTTTCTAGAGAAAACAGAGGAAGGGGATGGACCTAAGTTCTATGAGATTGTGGATTTTCTCAACAATTCCTACATAAGGTATGCTTTGACTGTTAATCCCACTCTCTATTCCTCATAAATCAAACAGTTTTGGCAGACTTCATCTGTCATAACACTTGATGAAGATGATGAGGATACACCAATCACTGCACTTAGTGCAACTGTGGATGGGCAAACCATCTATGTTACAGAAAAATCTTTAAGGAGACATCTCCATTTAGATGATTCAGATTGTATCATAGACTTGCCAAACACAGAAACTTTGCATCATATTTCAAATATGGGGTATGACACATCCAACAGACTTTTAACTTTTAAAAAGGGATGTTTCTCACCTCAATAGAGATTTTTAATACATACACTTCTTCACTGTATCAGTCCTAAAAGAACCTCATGGGAGCAATTCAGTAGCAATATTGCTATTGCACTTGTGTGTTTATCTACTAACAGAGTTTATAACTTTTCAAAGATGATTTTTGAAAGTATGGTGAAGAATGTGACATCTCCAACAAAATTTTTTATGTACCCAAGGTTCATTCAAACCATTTTAAATGCAAAGAAAAGTAAGTTACTTTCCCATAAAACTGTTTTTCCTACTCCTTGCCTGCAACAAAAAGTGTTTCAAAATATGGCAATGGTAACTAGGGGTTGGAATGGGGAAATAACACCATTATCTCAAGATATGCTTGCTCAAATTCAAAATATACAGGGTGAAGGGTCAGTCAACCCAACTGAGCCCCAACACACACCCATTGTGGTTTCCGAAATAACTCATACACCCCCAGTCACCACAACCTATAGGAGAAGAACCAGAAATGAGACTATGGTTGCTCAGCCTAGTCCTCCTACTCAAACCTTTGAAGCAGATGAGCCTATCAATTTTGATAGTATGGATGGGGCTTACACTACTGCTTTTGGCTTAGTAGCTGGGCAGGTCAGTGTAAACATAACTAAGACCCCTACCATGGCAACATCTAATGTGCCAAATCCTCAAAGACTTATCACAGGTGATGAAATCCCAGGCCAAATGGACAATTTGGGTGGTTCAGGAGTACCTCCTAGTCCAACTAGGGTAGAAACTGGATCTATGCCCCTTGATTTACCTCTCCTAGCAGGTAACACAGCTAGAAGTGATGAGGGCAACTATACACTTAATGAATTGATGGTTCTTTGTACAAATCTGTCTAAAAAGGTGGTATCTCTGGAGGATGAGCTTAAAAGCCACAAAAGAAACTTTGCCCTGGTGTATACAAAAATGCTGATGAGAATAAAGAAATTAGAAGCTCAGATTAAGAAGTCCAAAAGTAATAGTTCAAAGTTGGTGGTGTCTACAAGTTCTTCAAGTTCTGAGTTTGATGATGATGGTGATTCTCCCAAACAGGGGAGGAAATCAGGGAAAGATACTCAGAGGAAATCAGGTCAGAAACTCAGGGGAGGAATTTGGATTATGAACAAGAAGGTACTGGTGGTGGTAATGAAGATATGGATATGGGTGAGCAGAGTGAACAAAGTGGTACTGATCAACAACAACAAGGTACTGCTGGAGTTGAAGGAGCAGTACAAACTGCTGAGGTAGCAGTACAAACTGCTAAAGACAAAGGAAAAGGTATTCTAATTGAAGATGAGCCAAAACAGTTGAAGATCAAGCCCAAAACACAAGCACAGATTGATTTTGATGAAGAAGTAGCAAGAAAAGCTCATGAAGAAGAAGTAGCAAACTGGATGGAAGCTCAGAGAATGGAGAAAGAAAGAATTAGATCAGATGCCATTATTGCTCAAGAGTCACTTGAAGAGCAGATACAACATTTGATAGATACTGATCCAGTTGTGAGAGAAAGAGCTTTGGAACTACTTGCAGATGAAAGACTAAGTGAAGAAGAAAGGTCAGCCAAGCTTGCAGATTTCATTTACTCTAGGAATGAAGAAGTGGCTTTAGATGACATCATGGAGAGTATTAGATCTAGTCAGAAGAGGAAGAGGAAACCAACAAAGGCTCAGATTATAAGTGGAATGAAGATGTATCTGAGAAATCAAGCAGGTTGGAAGGCATATCAGTTGAAGGGAAAATCAAATGAAGAGATTGAGTATTTGTACTACACTTCTTACAGAAGAGCTCACAATTATATTCCTATGGATTTAGAAAGAAGACCTTCAAAAAGACTCAAGACTGCTGAGACAAAACCAACTGAGAAAGTGGAAGCACATAGAGAGAGAGTTGAATTGTCACCAGAACAGATGAGCAACATGTTAGTCACAGTGCCTGAAGTTCTACATGTTGATCCACTTCAAGCAAGACATCCTATCATGGATTGGGAGATCTACAGAGACAAATTTGGAAAAGCTTGGAAGTTTACTAGAGTTGGTGGAGAGTCAACAGTCTGCAAGAACTTTGAAAATGTGGTGAGAACTTGTGATAGAGAAGATTTGGACACATTGTGGAGATTAGTTCAAGAAAATCTCAGTACAAAGAAGAAGACAGATGTGAAAGAGCAAGAGCTATGGGTTGAATTTAAGAGACTATATGAGCCAGATCCTACAGATGTTTATTGGAATTTTCCTTATTATGATCTGACTACATCATGGGAGTTTTATAGTACTTGCAATGTACATCATTTGTCAACACAGAGTGGAGTAGATATCTTTATGTTAGCATAATTGAAGTATCCATTGAGTTATGAAGTGTTAGCAGTGATGATTTCTACAAGGCTCAGATGTGAAGAAAACTCTGAAGTTGTTCAAAGTCTGATACAGAGGATATATGATTAGTATGAAGCTCTGAGGAAGAATAGAAGATGAAGTGTTTGGAAGAATCCCCCATCATCAGTGTTAAAGTTTAATTCAAGAAAAACTTAGTGATTTGGAGAGAAATCATAAGTTTAGGGGAGGATTGTTGGGAATTAAACCTAACAGTACAAACTGATAAGCTTAAGTTGAAGACTGCTGAAGATTACACTAGCAGTACTAACTGACTTAGTACTGTTAGCACAAGATGTTTGTACTGCTTATATTCTGAATATGTATAATAGGATAAGTATAGAAAATATTTAGTGAATATCTTATTTAGTTAGAGTTATACGGATATTATAGTTATCTTGTAAAGGATTCCTTGTTCTATAAAAGGAGGTCCTAGGTTAGAGTTTATATACGATTGATTGATAGAGATTCAAGTTTGTGTAACCCTAGTGATAACATAGATCACTCGTATTATTCATCAATAATATTGAATCGTTTTGGTTAACTATTGTCTTCATTGTTCATACAAATACATATTACTGTTCCATTCATATACACAATATCTTCTAAGTATTGACTAGTAAATTCCGCGTGCTAGTTAGTATTACTCAAAGTATCTCTAACACAAGGAGTGTGTTTAGATCCCCTCAGGAGATATAGGATCTCCTTGTCTTAATCCCCTGTCACCATTAAAATATCCATATGTCTGACCATTAACATAAATAGAGAATGCAGTAGTGGTAATGCAAGTCATAATCCAATTAGTCATCTGAGTGTGGAACCCAAATTTAGTGAGAATGGATTCTAAGAAAGACCAACTAATAGTATCATATGCTTTTTGGAGATCAATCTTCAATGCACATCTCTTTGCTCCATTCTTTCTATTATATCCTTTTAAAAGTTCCTGTGTGATAAGGATATTGTCTTGAATAAATCTTCCAGGAATAAATGTACTCTGATTAATCCCAACCACCTTTTGGAGCCCATCCTTGATTCTATTAGTTAGCACCTTACTGATACATTTGTATAATACATTGCAACATGCAATAGGCCTGAATTCAGATACCTTGTTAGGAGTAGTTACTTTAGGAATCAGGGATATGACAGTTGCATTGATTTCTTTGAGAAGCTTGCCTGTTAGGAAGAACTCTTTAATGGCAGTACAGACATCCTCACCTATAATGGGCCAAATCTTCTTGAAGAAACATGAAGTAAACCCATCTGGTCCAGGGGCTTTTTGTGTCCTCAATATCAAACATGGCTTTTTTGATTTCCTCATTAGTGACTGCACTGATCATCTTAGTAGCTTCAGCTTCATCAAGCTTATTAACAAACATTGTATCCAGTCCATCCATACTATGAGACTCTGATGGAGACCCCAAATTATTTTGGAAGTGCTTTACAAACTGTTTAGGGACCTCTTCACCATAGTATATTTTGCCATCCTCATCACAAATGCTTTCCACTCTATTCTTATGACTTCTGCTTTTAAGAACCTTGTGAAAATAAGCTGTATTTTTGTCACCTTCCTTTAGCCATTCAATTTTTGTTTTCTGGGCTAACAATTTGTTCTCATCACTGACAACTTCTTTATAATCCTTGAGATGTAGCAACCCGTAGAATTCCCTAGTCATTAGTGAACGCTAATCTAGTATTAACCCATCATTACTGTTCACTTAACCATTTTTACGAGCAAAATTTGAAAATTCAAACGTTGTTACGTTATTCATGATACTTCGGAATGAGCTCACATACGCACCACAACAGTTCAATACACAAATAAAAACCCAACAAATCCTTAATTCTTAACTTGACCTGTTACTATTCCTAGCCCAACACACCATTCAAGCCCATTTTCATTTTTCTTTTATTCTAAGATCGACTCAACACCACTTTACTTGGCCTCATTTAATTCTTATTTCGACACATGAGATACATTTCATTTTGCATAACTCGATTCTCTACATTCCCAAGATTCAGGAATGACAACCCTTTTCATTTAGTTCGAGCATTTGATCGCTTAATGAACCTCAAAGCTAACCTTATTTGACCCGAGTACAAATTCTTACAAGCCTAAACCAAATTCGATCTAAACTATTTTTATCCCTATGATTTACATTTGTTCTTGGTCTAACAACTTCTATAAACATATTTCACACTTTACTTATTCATTGGTCACGTTAAATGTTGTTTTGGACCTTTTTTGTTGTCGACATATATATGCATGCATCTCGTTATATATATATATATATATATATATATATATATATATATATATATATATATATATATATATATATATATATATATATATATACACACCATTCGACTATTAAACCCTTCACATACATCCAATACTCATTTCCTATCTAAAATGATTCTCAAATCTTATCATCCCTGCCAAGATCGAATATAAACATCCCAACTTGTATTATCATAATATATGTCGACACATACAAAATATAATATATACCACTTGAACCAAATTCTACTTGCACTTACACACAAGACTTTCCTAGCTAGATTTTATTCTTTGTGTTCCCTTATCCAACCATTCGATCATCAACTTGTGGTTTTTAAAACAATATAACGAGATGCATGCATATACATAAATCATATACAACTCACACACTCAGCTCCCCTTTCACACTAAGCTTTTATCTCAGTTACTCTAAGTATTGCTCACAACCAACTTTCTTCTCCTTTTCCACGGACTAGTCGACTTCAATGTCTCCCCAAAACAAACCAACTTTACTTCCTTTTGGTCTTTATAACCGATCTTCACACCATCACCCTTCCACACTTCATTTCTAAAGTCACATAAACCAAACACCAATATTCCCTCTTGGCACTCTCACTCTCGGCAGTAAACACCAAGAAGAAGGAAGGAAGAAAAAGAGTTTTTGGGTTAATAAAAAACTAAGAGTTTACTTGAGTGAGAAACTTGTTTTGGTTTTCTTCTTGCTCGACTTCCATCACAACCTCACTGTGTGGATTCTAAACTCTCAATCTTGTCTCTTTATTTTTTTTTTATAATGCAAACATGATACACATTTGTAACACTTGTTATATGGTAAAGGTTTAAGAACTAAAATGGGTTCCTATATATATGCACAATCGACATATATACTCATCTACCCATTCGAAAGTACATGTGGCAAGTTGGTTTTATTCCATAATGTGATACATACGTATACATACACTCGTGCATTCATGCATACAAGACTAGAGTGTGTTTGAGGTTGTGTGGTAATCTTCTTTAAAATACTTAACACTTATAAGCTCGAAAGGAAATAAGCAAAAGCTTATTTACATATGTATCGACATACACATATATGTCGAGCCTATTTAAACTAGTTTTGAAACTCAAAGACAACTTAAGAATGACGTAAAAGAAACATGAAATATAAGTTTTGGCTCGCGAAAAACTCAAAGTAAGTCGAGACTTACTTTGTGCTTACTTGTTTTCCTCTTTGTAAAACTTAAAAGCTTAATTAGAAACTTAGTTCATGAAGCACAGTTGAGGTAGAAACATAGAAACAAACACTCATGCATGCATATATGCATATACACGATACATATTATAGAAAAGAAACCACTCGCATGCATGCAAAACTCGATTCTACATACTGGGAAGAAAATTTGCTTGAAGCAAGCAGAAGCAAAAATCAACAAGCATAACAAACCTACTAAACTTGACATCAAATAAGCCTTAGCTCACTGGTAGTGTCACTTCATTTCAAAGGAGAGGTCCTGAGTTCAATCCATGGCATGGCAGTTTTGCCAACTTTTGTTATTTTTATTACTTTTGTGATTCTTACACTTTCAGCCCCTCAACATTGAACAAACCATCACTTTTCTTAAAAACTCTTATAATTTTGAAACTTATAATATTTATACCATTTTAGTCCCTCGACTTGAACCAGGTTACATCTTTCTCATAAAGATTTATAGTTTAATAACTTACATATTTTTACCACTTTTCATCTACATAAATCTGTTTAAACAGACGACCATATCAACGTAAAGCCATAAATACTATGTTGGTTCAAATATATTATTTACCCACAACTTCGATACATATATGTAAATTTATACACATCGAGACCAAACGAACTTAAATAAATACCTTTGACTCGTATTTAATTATCAATAACTATTGAGCCAACATTCGAGCCAATACTTACAAATACATTTTGTTGAAAACTTTTATTTTTGAACTTTAAGCATTTTAAGCATATCACTCACTCACATCACAAACCAAATCGTTATCTGTTACTCATTTTCACACTCATTGTTCGTATTAAGTCAAAACTATCAAAGTCTCAGACTTCACTATTATTCAGGTCGTGTGTTGGAGCCGTTCCCGTGTTACAATTGACATAACATTACTTTGACCTTACAGCTAAGGTGAGTCATAGCCCCACTCTTACTCTTTTATATTCATTTTAAACTATTTGGGGGAGATACATGCTTAGAAATACTTTACACGTTTATCAAATACATGATTTGCATTGTGATGCAAGTACTCAAACATTTATACTTTTATGATACGATACGCTTTTATACTTGTCTTTGAGAAGTAGGCTCCCAGTAGTCTTTGGGAAGTAGGCTCCCAGTAATCTTTGGGAAGTAGGCTCCCAGTATGTGCAGCTTAGTGACTAGTAATTCTTTGGGAAGTAACTCCCAGTAATCTTTGGGAAGTAGGCTCCCAGTATGTGTAGTTTATGCATAGAACTCTTTCGTGTGATTTCATTTAAGTAATCGTATACACATCTATTCATACTATGTTAGCAGTGGGTTGTAAACACACAGGTTGCAAGTCTTGTATGGGCGGGACTTGGGACTGAGTGGATTTACAATGCCTTTGCAGTGAAATTCTTATTCAAATGCTTTACTATTAAACTAAACTCTATGAACTCACCAACCATTGGTTGACACTTTTTAGCATGTTTATCTCAGGTCATAAGGCGATAGTGGATGCATGGATCTTAGAGTCATTGCATACTTCGGGAACTCATATCTTATCTTTATCATTCGATACACTTTGAAAACATCTATGTAACTTTATACTTTGAATCTCTTGTTTAACTCTGATTTTAATAATTCGAATGATAATATTTCAAAACGTCTCATTTAGAGGTTGTTTTCTATACCTTGATCTATATTATGAAGTAATACCCCCTTGACACTACTGTTCCGCTGCGGTAATTTGGGGGTGTTACATGAGAATTCCAGCTTCCTCTTCTCTTAGAGTTGTATTAAAAGGATCTTTGTCAATCTTATTTTGCCATTCCTTGAGCTTATCTCTTAGCATAATCACTTTCTCAAAAAGATTGCCATTCTTCCAATTCAGATTATTCAGGGGGTTTTCAGGTTTTTTAATTTCTTAACAACCTTGAACATTTGAAAACCATCAATCGCAGAACACCATTCTTTTTGCACTGTAGCCACAAACTCATGTTTATCTACCACATAGTTAGGAAATCTAAATGCCCTCCTTTTCTGTACTAATCCTTCAGGTATCACAAGCATATGTGACAAATGGTAATTTTCACACTTTAAGTTAATAATAAATATTTATTTATTATTTTTAAGCCGAGCATTTCTATGCGCAATTGCATGTTTCTGAGCATTTCTGAGCATTTTTGGGAGCTGTCCCGCATACTGTAGCTTACAGTCACTGCTAAAAAAGTTTATTTTTGTCAGTAATCATAAATTTTTCTATTTCTGATAGTTACTGACAAGTTTCGTAATTAACTGAGAGCTTTCTCGTATTTACTGAAAAGCAACCCCACACGCGTACCGACAGCACAGTATATATGGTAGCAGTCAAATAAATGCATTTTTGAGAAAATAATAATATTTTATTATTATTCTGAAGAAAACGTCAATAAAAACTTTATTTTGCGTATACGTGTCCAAAAAGGTCAAACCGGGACTTTACGGTAACATTTAAGCTTAAACCAACACACGATACAACAACGAGGAACCAAAAATATTCCCCCCCCCCTTTGATGTTTGTCATTTTCCGCCCACTCCCCAAACCAAGACAAGATGATTTTTATACTAATATACACTTAGTGGATAATGACTTAGCATGGATTTGTTTTTATATACCATTAGTAACACACATTTTATCACACACACATATTTATCCATCTAACTTACCTAGATCATTTTTCCTTCCAAGAAACATCAAAATTCACGGCCTAACACTTCAAATCAAGATATACAAAAATCTAGTGAAGTTTGAACTAATCGGGGTGTACTTTCAAGTGTTTTGGGTTAATCGGAACGTGTCTTGGGTAAATTTGGTGCAATTTGGAGTGTTCTTGAGTCTTTCTACCTCTCTACTTTTTCTCAAGCATTGTAAGGAAACTCACAAACTTGTTCAATCTTGTTCATATCAAGTTATCGTGATGTTTAAAAATGTTACAAAGTGTTAAATGTATGTGTTTTGCAAAAATGAAAAAGCTAGGGTTTGACATTGTAGAAACCGTGAATTTTCCAGGTCCTTACGCAACCTTAAGCTCGATATGATCTGTTTACTTAGTTTATGTGTTCACTATTATGTGTGTTTGTGAGCTAGACCACACAACGCGAGTCGGCACGAATAAACCTAATAACACGTAAAAATATTGATTTTAACAAGATAACACGAACATGGACGTATTTGTAATCAATTTGATTAGAAAAATAGTTTTAAAACTAATGGCATAAGTAAAAAAAATACTCGGGAAAATGTTTCGACACCCAAATTAGCTTCGTTAGAGTTTCATTAAAAGAATAACCAAATTTCACTTCCCACCCTTGCCTTAAGTTATAGTTTTAGTCTCTGGGGGACATTATAGTTTTTGGTAAGTAAACAAATGGGTATTTCCAAAAATCGTATATAAACAGCGATTCACACTTTGTGTGAATCGGTGTGTGTGCTAAAACGTAATATAAACCGGTTTTTTTATTATTAAAAACGATTTGAAATTTGATTTTGGTATCATCTCTTTCGTGGTTAGCTTCGGATCTACAGTTTTGGGTTGATAAGCTTTCGACTGGACTTATTTTGAGCTTATTCCGAGCTCATTGAGTTATTTGGTTGGTTGTGTTATTTATTTATTTAGTTTAGATCCGTTTGGTTTGGTTGTTGTCACCGTTTGGTTATTGGCTTATGAAGGTCTTAGCCAAGACCAAAAGGTCTCGGTGATAGTGGTTTTGATAATATCCAGGATATTGTCCGATCTGGGTTTTTCTTTATTGTGGATTTTTTGATTTTGAAATTGTTACGGCTTGAATTTTATTGTTGTTGGTCCGTTTGGTTTGTTTTCAGTCCGTTTACTTTCTGTCCGCGACAACGACTTGAGCCGTGACCCCGAGGTCTCGGCATGGTAAGTTATTATTATTGATGGTTGTTGGCTTGGTCTTGATTTAGAATTCGAGCCGTAGGATTTAGTTGTGGCCGAGAGGATTACTTGTGAAATTATAACTTGGACTAAATAATTTGTGATGTTTGGCTATACGGGTGTTAGCCGAGACCTTGTGGTCTCGGTGTGACCTCGGTTTGCCTACACTTGGTTATATGGATTTGATATTGGGAAGTGTTGACTTGTTGACCCGACCTTGTGACCATGGGATTATATTGGGTTAGTATTGGGTTCGGGAATTGAGTTTAGACCCTAGGGAATTGATACGAGAATTTGACTCAAAACGGACAATAAATCGTGGCGTATTACAACTTGACATAAATAAGAAGGAAAAGAAAATAATAATAGTACTTGTTAATAATATTAGTTAACAAATTTAAGATTTATTAGATAATATATAATTGACAAAAAGGAATTTAAAGTGTAATTGTCGATTTTAATAAAAATGGAAATCACGAGAGTTATTTGATGTTTCGAGGCAAATTGTTGGAAAATGTTATATTTGGTTTCGTTAGGATATTGATTGGAATATTGTTGAAGTTAAGGATCGTTTTAACGATAATAGACCTTTGACCATGGCTGTGTATTAGATTGACTTGATGAATGATTGGTAGTCGGATTACTTTGAGAATTTTTGCAACACTGGACTTGAAATATATATTGAGGCTTGGACTATTATTGGACTTTGGACATTTTTGACCATTGGACACGAAACGAATATAGTACATTAGACTCATGATGAATTTAATGTATTCGATTCGCAACGGGTAAACAATGGAAATAATGTCTAACGAACAATAATATTTATAAGTTTCACGTCATCTAAACTGCCTTGGAAATTATTTCTAATAAAGTCTTTCGACTTGGAAACGTTCAATGAACGGACGAGTCATGGCGAAATTTTACTTTTAAACTATTAAAACGAGTATACTTTTATAACTAAATGGGAATATGGGGAAGTACCGACGCTTACCAACCTATTCATCTTATTTGTTGTGTTTGCTATTTGTTATCTTTTGGTTTCTCTCCGTCATCTCTTCTTGACTCGAGTTCTCGTCAACACTCTCCGCGTCAAGTTTCGTTTTCTTGTTTTCTTTTGGCGTGTGTACTCTAGAGTCTGTGTCTTCCTCCCGTTACACGAATGATGATACCAAACTCTAATAAACGGATAAAACGAAAGTATTTTGGAAATGGAAGTGGAATAATTTTGGGAATGAGAATAGTTGACATTTGGAAACTTTTACGTCCTTAATTATCATATGAGATATATGTTAAGACGAGTCTTTATATTATAAGGTCGTGCCGAGTCCGTTGTGCTGTGACGTCCTAGTTTCCGTGTGCTATACTACCTTTGAGTTGTTGTGTTGTGCATTGCTTGATTAAGGTGAGTTCTCGTAGACTCTTTTTTCATTATGTTTTTCCTTGGGGGAAAATGGTACTCAAATGATATTTCAACTATTTTTCATGCTGTGATTATACTGTTTTCATGTTTTTGGACATTATGTGTGTTGATACGATTATGTGCTACTAAATGTTTTGACTGTGTGTACATTGATGCGCAACTGTTAACTCTTTTGAGAGCCGAAGCAATATGATAGATCTATCGGGGTAGCTCCCCTCTGTGTGTACTGTTTATGTATGCAACCATCGTGGCAGGTTCAGTTGGCGCGACATTATTTGGTTTCGACATGTGCTTATAATTGGTTATCATGCTCACTTTTGTCCTACACTATGCTATCACAGCTCAGCGGTTTTACTTTTAAACCTACGAGCTCACCAACATTATGTTGACGTTTTCGAGTACCATTTTCAGGTGTTATTGAAGCTGCTTAGAAGGTTGAGTATTGACTGGCTTAGCAAGACTTAAGACAAGACCCTCCCGAGTTATATCTCGTGGAGTTGCATTTGACTTTCCCTAGTGACGTTGTTTAACTTTGAGGCTTATGTTTACCTTGGATATTGTACTTATCCCGTTTGTGGGAGTTTGCGACTATCATCGGTCGTATGTTACGCATTTAGTGTTTCTCTGTTGTGACACCTTGTGTTCTTAACTATGAAGTCATACCCCGTAAATGCCATTCCGCTGCGCCATTTTTGGGGTGTGACAGATTGGCATCAGAGCCAAGGTTATAGAGAATTAGGTGGTTTAACCTAGACTATAACCTAAGAATCCTCATATAGTTTGCATTATAGGAACTACGTGTGCGATTATGCGTATAGTATGACACAAAGTGATGATGATAAGTAAATGCAGCATGATGCTATCCTAAAAATGCCTGGCCAACGTTTTTACGATAACATGATGCGGCATGGACTTATCAAATTCATGGATTGTCAGATAGGAAGTTGAGTGTGGTAGTATGACGCGTATACCGACCTATCCTACCTACCTCCTACCCAACGTCTACCAATGTCCTACTTTGTAGAATCATGCCTCCAAGAAGGTTGACTCGAGTTAACCGTGGCATTCCACCATCGAGGGGTGGAAGGACTGGTGGGCGAGGAGGTAGAGCAGGTGGTCGCGGCACCGAGAACAACGGCAACGACAATGTGAATCCAGACCTTGCCGCCTTGATCGTCGAGCAACTACAAGCATTGCTACCCATTATCGTCACCCAAGTTGGCGACCACATCAGTAACCTAGGAAACAGCGGAAGCAAGAATGACCATGCAGACAATGGCATTGGTAGTGACCACAACAATAATGGCAACAACAACAATAGTGGCAAGGGATGTTCGTACAAGGAGTTTACAGCATGCAAACCAGTGGACTTTGATGGCAATGGAGGAGCGTTGGTGTACATAAGATGGATTGAGAAAATGGAAGCAGTAATGGACATAAGCGAGTGTGCAGCTCACCAGAGGGTGAAGTACGCTGGAAGCTCGTTCACGGGAAAGGCTCTGACCTGGTGGAACACGCAAATCCAGGCCAGAGGAAGAGAAGCCGCCATGGGAATGAGTTGGGATTACCTTAAGGCATTACTAAAGGAGGAGTATTGCCCAAACAACGAGATGCAGAAGCTAGAGCATGAGTTCTACAACCATGCTATGGTAGGAGCTGGTCATGCAGCTTATACAGATCGATTCCATGAGCTTGCTAGACTGGTACCTCACATGGCCACTCCTGAATCCAAGAGAATTGAGAGGTACATCTGTTAGGAATTAAATGTTCTGAAGATTAGTATTGGGAATTAAATGTTGATGTGCTGCGTGTGTCGTTGCGGTTTAGCAGTTTTAATGCCTACTCAAGTTTTAAATTTATATTTAGCCGACTTATCAATAACACACACACCTAACGAGCAGTGTACCCGGTCAGTATGAATATAATGGTAAGTAGAGTGTCGATCACTAAGAGTGGAACGTATTATCTCGTTATTCTAATCAGTATTTTAATATCCTAACGCAAGTGGGTTTCAGCCTGAGAGACTGGCACGGTTTGTTTGCAATTAAATAATAAAATAAACCAATAGGCACGAATCAGCAAGTAGCACACACGTACACAGATAAATACTTGAGACAATAAGAGGGCTGTCCTTATGATTAAGTAGATTGTCACTTGTTTTATTGATAGCTTTATATGAAGTGTATGTAGTTAACCCTTTCTCGTTGGTCCTATTCTTATCGGCGAGTAAACCCTTAATGATTACTTATGTCTAAAAGTTATTCCTAAGTGATCAATTTAGTAACAACCGTGGGAGCCACATTATTTTCCGCAGTCAAATGCCCGCAAGCCACTAATAAACACAGAGGTTATCAATGCACTAATAAGTAGTAACCAAAGACATCAACATATAAACTTTAATTGATGGGAAAGCAAGTATTAAAGGGAGTGCAATCTTTCGTTGTCACATTACACAAGCCACCAATCCTGATGAATTAAAGTTTGCTAACACAATAAAACAAAACTACTTAATGAATTAAACACATGCAGCACCTTCTTACAGCTCTTGTATCTTTGATTTGGGTGTGTCTTGTGCTGCCTCCTTGACTGAATTCGTCCTAGGTTTCTCCTGTTCGGTCTTCGAATCTAATATAATGCGTACGAAATTCGTCTGGTCTTGGGGTATTTATAGTTTCTGTCTAAGGGAAGATGCGGCACATCTAATAAGTAGATGCGGCGCATTGACTTAACTTCGCGTGGGGTCCAAGATTATAATATTCAGAAATATTCGTACACCGCCAGAAGATGCGGCGTAACTCCATGATTAGATGCGGCGCATGTCCTCTTGTATCTTGGATCGTATCTGGTGGAATCTTAATAGAGATGCGGCGCATGTCGTGAGTGAGATGCGGCGCATCTGGAGCAGATTAGTCTTGATCTTCTTCATTTCAGTAGACTCTTAACTTTATGCATGTTATGCTCCATAATCAGTCCAAAATCGCTAAGTTTCACCAAATGCTTGTTTTTACCTGAGAATTACAAAAGTAAACGATTAAGTATCAATCCTCATACATAATATAGTAAAACAAGTCAAATTAATAGGATAAATGATAGTAATAAAATGTACTTATTTGAGTTCATCAAATATCCCCCCACTTGAACTTTACTTGTCCCCAAGTAAACCTTAGAATTTCTCTTATGAAAATGTATCCTAAAAGATGTTAGGATTTATTTTTATATTTAAGCATGTATTCGTTTATTTCATAATCACACAACTAAACACTTAACGATTTAGAAGTAAAGTAAAATATTCGATAAAAGCAAATCTAATCGTTTAACTGTCCAGTCGCGACGAATTTTCTATCATAAGCTTGGCAAGTATACACATCTCCCCCACTAAAGCTAAGGAATAACAAGTCTAAAGCGGTAAAAAGGGTTTTTAGGCTTAAGGGTTAATTATTCTTAATCACTATCGATCTCAAATTCCAGAAAAGGCGACAAAATCACAAATACATGATCGAATCCACGAACACGATACTTGCAATTGCTCAAATCCTTAACTCGAATAGGCTAAAGATAGGTCCAAACTTCACCAATAATAATATATCAAAAAGGGCGACAAAATCATAAATACATAGCCGAATCCACGACTACGATACTTAAGATTGCTCAAATCCCTAATCTCAATAAATCAAAGGTTCGGTAGGATAAAGAATAATAAAGGGCATGGATAATATTTGGGATATAAATTGGTGTAAAATGAAAAATAAACAAAACAAATAAATTAAAATCCTAAGTGTGGTTAATCACTATCCCAACCATCCCATGAATAAGACTCATATCATCGAATAACTCACGCTTTAACACTTGAAACACACGCTTTAGGTAGACACGAATTATACTCAACAAGATCTTAATCAAAGAATAAACCTTAATTGGCGTTCCCATAACTGCCAATTCCCATTCAATCCATAGATATAGTACAACAAATAGTGGCCATATGAACCACTTACATAACTTTACATCGTTGGTTTAAAATAAACATCCAACTCTTTTTCTTTTCTCATTTTTTTTTTAACTTGAAACATAAACATAGATGTGTAAAATTTCACCACATCACTATAACTTTCTTTCCGGATAATTTTTCCATACTTTTCATACTTTCAGAAATAACGGTAATAGTGAAAGTAGTAAACACACGAAAAATAAACTCAAAGATATACAATATTTACTTTCACTCCAATTGCATTGTGCAATTTCCCGACCTAACCATAGATAATGAATTACGCACGCGAACACAGGTAATGTAAGGAAACACACTCTGCCTATAGCAATTAACCAACCACGGATTCTAATCTACAGGGTAGGCTAAGGTGTAAGGGTGTAACGAAACATTATAAACATAGGTGTAAGAAACGAAAGGAATGGCTCTGAGTGTTTTTCTAGGGGTATCTTACTCTAAAAATGAGAGTAACAAAAGGGTTTATACGGGGGTTAACTAACCAGTGTAGTTAGCTAATAACACATAACATATAAAGGCTATTTGGGTGTAGTCCTAGAATTTTACCAATTTAGACAAGTCATTCCAATTATATAAATAATACTCATTATGGTGGTCTCGAATAGTATACAAGCCAAGTTCTAAAGTTTACAAGTCACCGGCACACTCATAGATTTGTGAATTTTGAAAAATCACAATTTTTGAAAATAACGTCATGTGTGCAGCTATGCAACTTAGATCTTAAACAAAAACATGCTAAATTTTTTTTAAGTTTGATATATTAAGCACATTTTAAGCAAAATTTTTGAAAAAGTTTAGGACAAGTAATTGTTAAGTGTTCTAATTCTCCAATCCCCCCACTTAAGTTAAACAACGTCCTCGTTGTTTGTATAAAAGGTTAAAAACTGGAAAATAAAAGAATTAGAACAGAAAAACTCCCCTGAGATTTGCTCGGTATGATCCTCCATTAGTTATAAGAGCAAAAATCATCTTTTCTTGTGGATTAGAACGTTAAAGCTTCATACTTGATGTATCCACAGGAAATCCAGGAGACTATAATACCACCAATGCTTTAAAACACACCTAAGATAAGAAAGGTTCAAGCTTGCATAATACATTAGTAGTTAGGAAAAATAAAACTTAAAAATTAAAACTGAAAATCATCAGGTCAGTCGATGCGCCGTATCTTATTGAAGAAGATACGCCGTATCGAGCCTGGAATAAATACGGATCAGAATAAAGATGCGCCGCATCCTTAACCAGGGATGCGCCGCATTAAAATAAACTGATAAAAAGTTTTAAAGTCGAAAATAAAAATGCAGAAAATTAAAATAAGATATGACCATTGCAGGAGATGCGTCGCATCTCAGAATTGAGATGCGCCGTATCCTCGTGCGGCCTGACTGACTCGACACAAACAGAATAATAAAAGATAAATCCGGGTTGTCTCCCGGCCAGCACTTGTCTTTATTCCAGAGTCTTCAAGTTAGACTCACGTTCAGCTCAACAATAAGTCCTTGTCACGGTCCATCCTTCGTCCTTCATCCGAAAGATTTTCCCGTATATCTCTGCGACGTTTTCTTCCGTTCGACTTAATCTAGTATAACTCTTTGTCTTCACCGCAGTATATTCTTCATTAGGACCCAAAGAATATTTGATGATTTTAAATTTTTCAGAAATAATCATGGGTGGCTCATTGTAAGGAATCCCAAGTAGTTGACACTTTCTTTTGGTGAACTCTTCCTCGTCTTTATCAACAAACTTAAAATAAGGATCCTTAATCAAATAATCATCTAGTTCTTCAATCAACGACTCATCATTATTATCATCTTGAATCGCCTCCCATTCTCTTTCTAAATCATATTGTAACCGTCGACTAAGCTTCGTGAAATCATCAAACTGTTTATGCACCCATTCCCAGAAAGTAGTATCCGATGTTCCCTTAAGTCCTTTCAAGCGTTCAATTCTGCCCTTCTCTTGTAAAGCCTCCGATTTTTGTGGGCAGTCTTCAACATTATCGTACCACTCATAATCTTCAAAGGTTACATCGTTTCCAACCCGTTTCATCCCAATTATACTTCCCCCATTACAGGTTCCGTCACACTTATAATCACAGGTCGGCCAAAACACTACTCCCATCCTTGAAAACGAAGGGTGTACAGGTGTGATTAATGTGCTCAAATTCCCATGGTTTATCCCAAACCCATGGTACTTGGTCATTCCATTCATAGTACCAGGTGTTTTTGAAATCGTCATAAGTCTTAAATCCTGGTAGATCTCCAGTAAGCACATCATCGTCGATTCGAAGAAGGTAGTTAAATTCCTTGAACTCCTTGCACAAGGGTGTCTCATAATCGAACACATCAATGTCAATTCTGAAAAGTTCTTCAATGCCCTCATTGATTGTTGAATCATGAAATGACGACCCATAATCGCTTTCTACTTCTTCGTCTTCTCCTCTCATCCAATATACCCATAATGCATCCTTAGTAGCTCGATCCATGCTCTTATGGTTATTAAACTTACTAGCCAACCATTCTATAAAATCAACATCGTTAGGATCGTGGTTAACGTCAAAGCAAGCCTTTCCAATCATATTCTTTTTTATCTCCATGAACTCGTTAAATTGCTTCTTAAAACTCCGAGTCAACCATGAAGTCATAATCTCCTTGACTTCATTTGTAGGGGCAAATTCCGGACTACCATATTTGAGTTCTAGTCAATCATTGAGGGAGAGGTCTATCAATCTTACCAATCTGCCATGAAATAGTAACTCCGCCAAAGCATAATTCATGTCATTATCCGGATAGTTCTCATTTAATCCCCAGTACTGTTCGGAATAAGGCATGTAAGAGTTTCGGGTATTGCCTCCACCACAGCTTTCGTTGCTTGAATCCATGTATGCAAGATAGAATTTCCCATCATCTTCTTCGATAGTAGTCCAGTTCAATCCTTCGGCTTCAATGATAGGCCATAAGAGCGACAATTCTTCTCCAGTGTACCTCACAAATACATCATAAGAGAATACCTCTTTGTCAATGTTGCATAAACGCATGAATTCCTTAAAAGCAGCTTCAAGAGGAGTCTCCCAAGAGAATAAATCTGCATCAATCATGAGCACATTGAATGAATCCGAAAACAAGCATTCCTTAGCAAGATATCCGTTAACTGACATGTCTTCCATAGCAAAATCTGTCATCCAAGGTAAAATTATCAGTAGGATTTGTTCGCTAGAAGAGAAATTAATGAATTTAGAAACGGATATAAGAATAAAAATAACTGATATCTGCAGACGATGCGCCGTATCCAAAAAGTTGGATACGCCGTATCTTATAATCGTTAAAATTTAATCAGACTTTATCCAGAAAATAGATACGCCGCTTAGAATATATGAATGCGCCGTATCGAATTAATTAATCAAAAATCGATATTTATTTAAAATTAAATGCGTCGTATTAACGAAAGTTAATGCGCCGTATTTTCGTTACGCTTAAAAATACAAGATTTTTGATTCAGTAAAATGCGCCGTATCGACAGAGATCGATACGCCGTATCTGTTTAATAATTCGCAAACTGTTTTTAATTAAAATAAAAGATACGCCGTATCTGCTAAAGCAGATGCGTCGTATGGCGTTAACGTTTAGAAATTTTTTTTTATTAAAAACACGCCGTATCTGCTAAAGCAGATGCGTCGTATTACTTTATCGCTTAGAAAAAAAGAATTCTTATTAAAAACAGATACGCCGTATCTTGGGGAAAAGATGCGTCGTATCGAATTAATTAAACGCGTTGTATTAATAAAAATTTGAACGCAATACGCCGTATCTGAGAGATCAGATGCGCCGTATCGTTTGATTTAGCACAGTACAACGATAGCAGAACACACAAAAATACGAAAAATAAAAACAAAAAATTAAACACACAAACAAAAAATAAACACACAAAAATAAAAGAAAACAATTAACACACAATACAACAAATATGCAAAATAATACAATTATGCAATTAATCTAATAAAAAGAAAAACCTAATTAAAATACTAATCAAATTAACAGATAATAACAATTCACTCCCCGGCAGCGGCGCCAAAAACTTGATGTGCTGCGTGTGTCGTTGCGGTTTAGCAGTTTTAATGCCTACTCAAGTTTTAAATTTATATTTAGCCGACTTATCAATAACACACACACCTAACGAGCAGTGTACCCGGTCAGTATGAATATAATGGTAAGTAGAGTGTCGATCACTAAGAGTGGAACGTATTATCTCGTTATTCTAATCAGTATTTTAATATCCTAACGCAAGGGGGTTTCAGCCTGAGAGACTGGCACGGTTTGTTTGCAATTAAATAATAAAATAAACCAATAGGCACGAATCAGCAAGTAGCACACACGTACACAGATAAATACTTGAGATAATAAGAGGGTTGTCCTTATGATTAAGTAGATTGTCACTTGTTTTATTGATAGCTTTATATGAAGTGTATGTAGTTAACCCTTTCTCGTTGGTCCTATTCTTATCGGCGAGTAAACCCTTAATGATTACTTATGTCTAAAAGTTATTCCTAAGTGATCAATTTAGTAACAACCGTGGGAGCCACATTATTTTCCGCAGTCAAATGCCCGCAAGCCACTAATAAACACAGAAGTTATCAATGCACTAATAAGTAGTAACCAAAGACATCAACATATAAACTTTAATTGATGGGAAAGCAAGTATTAAAGGGAGTGCAATCTTTCGTTGTCACATTACACAAGCCACCAATCCTGATGAATTAAAGTTTGCTAACACAATAAAACAAAACTACTTAATGAATTAAACACATGCAGCACCTTCTTACAGCTCTTGTATCTTTGATTTGGGTGTGTCTTGTGCTGCCTCCTTGACTGAATTCGTCCTAGGTTTCTCCTGTTCGGTCTTCGAATCTAATATAATGCGTACGAAATTCGTCTGGTCTTGGGGTATTTATAGTTTCTGTCTGAGGGAAGATGCGGCGCATCTAATAAGTAGATGCGGCGCATTGACTTAACTTCGCGTGGGGTCCAAGATTATAATATTCAGGAATATTCGTACACCGCCAGAAGATGCGGCGTAACTCCATGATTAGATGCGGCGCATGTCCTCTTGTATCTTAGATCGTATCTGGTGGAATCTTAATAGAGATGCGGCGCATGTCGTGAGTGAGATGCGGCGCATCTGGAGCAGATTAGTCTTGATCTTCTTCATTTTAGTAGACTCTTAACTTTATGCATGTTATGCTCCATAATCAGTCCAAAATCGCTAAGTTTCACCAAATGCTTGTTTTTACCTGAGAATTACAAAAGTAAACGATTAAGTATCAATCCTCATACATAATATAGTAAAACAAGTCAAATTAATAGGATAAATGATAGTAATAAAATGTACTTATTTGAGTTCATCAAATGTTCACAAGGTTAGTACTACTCAAAGAAATACACTAAGTGTCATTCTACTGCTAGTGTATTTCATTCTACTGCTAGTGTTAGAAATTCTGCTGCCGCAAGGATACTACTGCTAGTGTATCAGATACTGTTGTTGGAGTGAGTCATCCTACTGCTGGATGGATAAGTATGTATAAGATATTTGTGTGTAAAATTCAAATATAGACGGTAGACAATATCTTAGATATGTGTTCAGTCAACAAGTTGTAAACTCAGAACAAGTTGTATCTTAAGCTACTGACACACACAAGCTAGCAAGTAGTCGAATACTCAAGTGTGCATGTGCTTAGATATTTACATATATAGAGAGTTAGACATTAGTTAGCAAGTGTGCTTAATGTCTAACTGAGTTGAGATAATACAATAGAAAATAGTTTTTCTTTGTAATAGAGATTCAAGGTTTTGTAACCCTAGTAATAGTGAAGATCACTCGTATTATTCTCAATAATATTGAATCATTTGGTGTTAACATTCATTGTTCATTTGTCAAATTCAACAACCACCACTGTTCCATTTCCAATAACAATATCCTTCTAAGTGTGGTTAAGTAGATTCCGCATACTTAATTATATTCACTCAAAGTATCATATACACACGTTATAAAGGACTAACATCCTCATAGTGTATCGCATCCTCATAACATCTATGGTTTGGTCCCTGAGATTCGCGGAATAGTGAAAGTGATTGAGACCCCTACCCTTCAGAGCGCGATACTGAAATCTGCAACCTTAACGGATGAAATGGTGAGGAATGGGACATTGTCCAAGAGTGGTGATAAGAGGAAGACCGTGAATGAGCCAAGTAAACAAGGAGGTGCAAATGATGAAAATAAGAAGGCGAAATGGGGAAAAGGATTTGTGGCAACGAGCTCGGGCCGTAAGGGATATGAAGGTTCTCACCCTAAGTGTGCCAAATGTAACTACCATCACCCGGAGACTAAACCCTGCCTGGTGTGTTTCAACTGCAATCAGACTGGTCACATTGCAAGGGATTGTCGAGCAGTAGTCATGCAGGCGACCCCGATTAATGTCATTTACCCAAGGACATGTTATGAGTGTGGGAGCCTGGATCATTTCCGAAACACGTGTCCTAAGCTAAATAGGGCACAAGGACAAGTGCTAAATAACTAGAATCAGGCCTTAGTGACTAATGGAAACACCGGAAACAATGGCAACCCAGCTCGTGGGTGGGTATTCGTGATGAACGCTGAATAAGGACGCCAGAACCCGAACCTCGCGACGGGTATGTTCTCCTTAAACGGATATTAGACTATCATACTGTTTGATTCCGACGTCGATTATATATTTGTTTCCACCTAGTTCATGCCTCTGTTAAAGGTGAAGCTTAGTGTCCTAGCTCTTAGTTAGGAGATTGATATAGCGTATGACCAAAAAGGTAGAAACCGATAAGATGGTTCAAACCTCCACCACCTGGTAGCAAGACCTTTGGATGCTGAAATGCCACCCGTTCATTTTTTAGCAACCCCAAAACTTTAACTAAAATTTTTCTTTTCTGCCAAAAAAAAAAAAGTAAGCTTTTTAACAACTTTTGACTTAATTTCATGTCAGTTCTTGTTTGATGAGATGTGAGATTAAGTTTAAAGTTGCTACTTAGCTTAAAATTTTAAAATGATTTTGCTCAAGAATGGACGAGGCATTTCATGAAGCCTAATCACTCTATAGTTACTACAAAACCGCCTATTTCATTGCGCCTAGTAGGACGAGCAGAAACCCAAAGATACCTCGCGTGCTTAAGACTTCCCTGGAGTACTTTGTAAAGACCTGACAGGATTTACCCCCTTGAAGAATTGAGATACACATCAATTTAACTCCCGGAACGACACAAATTTCATGATACGCGATACTTCTCGAAGAAAGATTCTGAACCCGAATATCATTAGTTGAGAGTGCACAAGATTGACAACCCTAAAACCGCATTAAGAACGATATACAGGCATTTCGAGTTTTCAGGTTAAGTCCTTTGATTTGGCCAATGCCTCCGTAGTATTCAAAGATAAGAAATCCAATTAGAGCGACATATATGAGGAGCGCCTTACCTATTATATCGAATCATGACAGACGATCCACATCGCGATTTTGATAGACACTATAGGATGCATTAGGAACACAGTTGGAGTGGAGTACGACCACCATTCCTAGACTGATGGTTAGAGCGAGCATACTATCCGACGTTAGGAGATATACTTAGGGCATGCGCTATTGATTTTGGAGGAAACAGGAATGCACATCCCCCTTAGTTGAACTTTCTCCTTGGTTATCTACTAGTTGTTTATTTGAAAGCGATCCAAAAAATTGAGCCAATCCTTCAAAAATGTTGAGTTTCTTTTCTTACAGCTTGATATTTAACTTAATTTCATGACAGTTCTTGTTTGATGAGTTGTGGAGTTAAGTTAGATTCAAGTTGTTACGTAGTTTAAAATTAGGTTTAATCTCATGACATTTCTTGTTTGATGAGTTGTGAGATTGAGCCGAAATCAAGTTGTTACTGGGCTTAAACTGTGGTTTAGTTTAATCTCATGACAGTTCTTGTTTGATGAGTTGTGGGGTTAAGCTAGATTTCAGTTGAGGCTCAACTTAAACTACCGAAAGGATACCTAAGATTTTTGACGGCTTTGCTCAAGAACGGGAAAGCTTGCCTTACTGTGTGATTATTATTTGGTTTTATTTGTGTGATTTCTAGAGGTTAGGAAGTATTGATAGTACCATTTGGGAAGTAGCACCCGGTACTATTTGGATTAACACCCACACCCTTACCTTCCTATGTGCAACCAAATCGAAGGGTGAATACTGTCCGAGCAAGCTCAGACCCTTAGCCAACTGAATTTTGAGGACAAAATTCTGTTAACGGGGGTAGACTGTAGCACCCGTGAATTTTCCAGGTCATTACGCAACCTTAAGCTCGATATGATCTGTTTACTTAGTTTATGTGTTCACTATTATGTGTGTTTGTGAGCTAGACCACACAACGCGAGTCGGCACGAATAAACCTAATAACACGTAAAAAATATTGATTTTAACAAGATAACACGAACATGGACGTATTTGTAATCAATTTGATTGGAAAAATAGTTTTAAAACTAATGGCATAAGTATAAAAAAAATACACTCGGGAAAATGTTTCGACACCTAAATTAGCTTTGTTAGAGTTTCATTAAAAGAATAACCAAATTTCACTTCCCACCCTTGCCTTAAGTTACAATTTTAGTCCCTGGGGGACATTAGGGTTTCACCACTAGTCCTTAGGCTATATAAGCCACAACTATAATCAAATTAGGGTCATTTTCACCCATTTGCTCACACACAGCCACCAATATAACTCCCTCTCTCTCTCTCTCACTTCACTTACAAACCCTAAATTAATATCTCCCCACCTTTCTTTTCTTCCTGCCGCCGACAACAAGACACCACCACCCACCCACCGCTGTCTTCCACACCAAAACAACAACAAACCCACCCGTATTTAACCCTCCTTGTCTTCGTGTAACACCCCCGTTTTCGATAATCGCAGCGGAATTATAAGTTGGGGTGTTACTTCAAGCATCACAGTCATGAAAATAGAAAACGATTCGAAAAGAGACGTTTTAAATAAAATTGTTATCATTCATTTATTTATATCAGAGTTACATTATTCAGGTCCCAACGGGAAGTTCCAAAAATACATTAATAAAGATACGTTATTGGTTGAATGATAACAAAATGGACACTCTTTTATAAGAAAGCCCACAGCCACTCCGTGCCATATCAAGCTTCTAATTACCTGAGATAAAACATGCTAAAAAGTCAATATAAAGGTTGAGTGAATCCATAGCGTTTAAAGTTATAATCAGTTTGAACATAAGCTAAATGGAAAGTAAATCAGTAATACTGCAGTTCGTTACATATATTGCCCTAAGTCTCATGACACGCAAAACATTAACAGGGGATCATCAATAGTTATGAGCTATTGATGTATATTACTCCATAATTAAATGAAGTAATTTTGCCTCCGAGTAGGAGATTGCCGGTCTCTTTATTCATCTCAAATAAAGTACTTTAGGTCACGTTACTGTAACACAAAAGGGGTCGTCACACCCAATAGATCTATTTACCGTATTCGCGCTCACCCGAAAGTGATTAGAGGTTCATGATAGGAGGTCTTTTAGGCAACAGGTAACTTAGGCAATATTAATCAGGAAAGCATACAGAAAAATACTTATGTTCGTTTTTGTTTTGTAGCATGTATCTCCCCACATATTTGGAAAACGTATAAAAAGTGGGACTATGAACTCACCTTAGCAGTCTGGATGGAAAACAAAGTTAAATAGAGTTGATAAATGTCTCCGGCATGAAACCTGGTTTGTTATGTCAAGTTTCAGTAATCATATTCCAGGATATATATATATAAGTTTTTAATATTCGTTTCGTTTCGTTTTTGGTTGTCGAATAAATGTTTAATTGAGACAACATGAAGTCTCTTCAAAAGTTGGATAAGATTTTATCTTATTTTTCATTTTTATGTTTCCGTTTGTTCGTTATCGAGATATAAGTATTTTATTTATTAGTTTTTATTATAAATATATTTTTAATATATTTCTAATAATAATTATATAAAGTTACGCTTTTTACCCTATAGTTTCACATATTGACAGTTTATACCCTTGAACTTTCATAAAATGACAATTTTTACCCCTGAACTTTCGTAAAATGACAATTTTTACCCTTGTAGTTTCGAAAATGACAATTCATACCCTTAACTATTAGTCGTTGACAAAACTAGTCCTTGTTTAAATAACTTTGCAATATTTACATTTTTGGCCCAATAAAACTCTATCTTTCAAGATTGGCAGATTTTACCCCTAAACTTCATGTCGAATTTCAGTTTAAGTCCTACTTATAAAATCAGTTGGAGTTTCGACACTTCTGGCCCTCAAAGTATTTTCGTTGTTTAATGCGTGGTCCTTGTTTCATTAAAACGTGTTTTTAAAATTCGAGAAAAGGCACGACTCGTTACGATTCTTTTATATATGTTATTATAAGTTGACAAACACCTTATATATAGCTTATTAGCCCATGATTTGAGCTTAATATGCTCGAATAAAAAAAATGGGGCGTTAACTTTTACTAGTGATGGGCAGATTTTTGGATATAAATAAAGATGAGGCGAGACCATGATTTTACGACGTTCTTTTTCCTACTAATAGCCAGGTGGGTGGTCTTAATTGTGGCAAAAGTTTGGATTTTATTGGGACTGTTTGGAGGTCGAAACAATTGCCCAAAGTGGGCGATTTGGGACTGTGTTGCGACAGGAAAAAGAAAGGAAAAAACAAATTGGATTTTTAGCTTTTAAGTGTTCTAACCCGTTTTTAGTGCATGTTATCATGATCATAAACTTATCTAATGTATATCTAGAGTGTGTTAAGATTTCTTGATTTGTTTTTCTAAATATATATATATATATATATATATATATATATATATATATATATATATATATATATATATATATATATATATATATATATATATATATAAGGTGCGTTCGGTTTGTTTGACAAAGAAGAAAAAGAAAAGAAAAACTAGTTTTTGATCATGTTGCTTATTAGTACTTACTTAGTATCATTTTTAGGAGTGTTTAATGTGTATGAAAGCAATGAAAAAGGGTTAGCTTACTTACTTGAACACTTAGTCGATTATGGGAGATTTGTGGCGAATTGGCTCGGTTATGGAGCACTAAAGATTCTTCTCGTTCTTAGGCTTCTTAAAGTTTTGTTTTAGCTTCTAAGGGACTGTTTGATCAGTAGTATAATGGGTGTGTGGTTGTTTTTGGTGTATTCGAATTTGTGGTGAAGGAAAAGAAGGAAAATGGATCGATACTTATAGAAGTGAGGAACTAGGGTTTAAAGATGTGTTAAGTCATCATGTTAGTGTAATTAAGGGACAATGTGATGTGGTTTAGGGTTGTTGAGGACAAGTGGATGGAGGGGGAGGGGTTAACGAGTGGTGTTGTGGAAGTGGTGATGTGTTTTGTTTGGAAACCATAGACTTTACTTACTTAAGTTGGCTAATAGGAAACAATGTGATGTGTATATATTTTGTACCTAGAAAAGAGTTTATGGTGTAAGAGTTACTTAGATTCTAGTGAGGTAATGGTTTAGTTGATGGTTTGTTAGAATCGAACTAGGGAATTAAATTATAGATCGAATGGCTTCTAATGGTGGTGCATGGGCTTTAGTGAGTAGTACTTAGGGTTTATGGAAAGTAATAAGTTAGTTTAGGATTTAGGTTTAAGGATTTGTTGAGTAGAAAATAATTAGGGTTTGTATTTATTTTATGTGTGTCGATTTGTAAGAAAAGAAAGGAAAATGGTTTTGTGCTTAAGAGGGTTGTACTATAAGCTTAATAGGGTCGTACTAAGGGTTTTAGAAGTTTAGAAAATATATATTTAATGTTCGGCTAGGTTATAGTAATTATATATTGATTTTATTAAGTTTAATTGTATATAAATGAGGTTTTTGGCTTTTGTCCATTAAACACTTGTACACTGGGTTTAGAGACTTGTACTTATATTTAGTACGTTTAAGAAAATATATTTTTAAGGTTGGTGCAATAAATACTTGGACAATGAACTTTAGAATGAATACATGTAAAGGTTAAAATGAGATTTTTATTAATATTTAGCTTTATGCATAAATGACTTATACCTTGGCTTGAAAGATTTGTACATTTATAATTTCTAAAAATCTTATTTACATAATTTAGGGTTTGTGATTTTATTACATAAAATCATAGTTTTGTGAAATTAGGGTTTGTATCGGGAGTTAAAGTGGATTTAGGGTTTCTTGTGCTTTAGTAACTTGTACATTGGTTTAAATGAGTTGCACTTTAGTGTTTTAGGGTTTAGTTATCCATAATCGTTGTTATAATAATTTAGGGTTTCGTAGAAACTCTAATAGATAAGAAATGTTTAGTTTGTACGTTTGAAATCGAATTATCGTAAAGTGGCAAATGAGATATCGGAATGTTTTTACGTTTATATAAATAAGAATTAAGTCAGTTGATGTTGGTCCGCGTGAGAGCACGTTTATCGAGGATGTCAGCTACGTCACATTAGATAGTAATTATGATCAAATAAAAAAAATTTACACGTAGAAAAACGGATAAGTATTCTGTAAGATAGTTTATTATAAGGTGAAATTTTTACAGTGGTTACACTTCGATTCGTGGTGCACGCGCTGTTTTACCACCCATAACCACCATAAACGCCACCATCCCCACCATCTCTAGTTGCTTTTGTGTTGATTAAAGTCGTATCTAGCTGGATCCGTTCACCACGCGCCACCTCCGCCTCTCTTTCTTCTTCTTTTCTTTCCTTTTTGGTAAGTAAACAAATGGGTATTTCCAAAAATTGTATATAAACAGCGATTCACACTTTGTGTGAATTGGTGTGTGTGCTAAAACGTAATATAAACCGGTTTTTTTATTATTAAAAATGATTTGAAATTTGATTTTGGTATCATCTCTTTCGTGGTTAGCTTCGGATCTACAGTTTTGGGTTGATAAGCTTTCGACTGGACTTATTTTGAGCTTATTCCGAGCTCATTGAGTTATTTGGTTGGTTGTGTTATTTATTTATTTATTTAGTTTAGATCCGTTTGGTTTGGTTGTTGTCACCGTTTGGTTATTGGCTTATGAAGGTCTTAGCCGAGACCAAAAGGTCTCGATGATAGTGGTTTTGATAATATCCAGGCTATGGTCCGATCTGGGTTTTTCTTTATTGTGGATTTTGGGATTTTGAAATTGTTACGGCTTGAATTTTATTGTTGTTGGTCCGTTTGGTTTGTTTTCAGTCCATTTACTTTCTATCCACGACAACGACTCGAGCCGAGACCCCGAGGTCTCGGCATGGTAAGTTATTATTATTGATGGTTGTTGGCTAGGTCTTGATTTAGAATTCGATCCGTAGGATTTAGTTGTGGCTGAGAGGATTACTTGTGAAATTATAACTTGGACTAAATAATTTGTGATGTTTGGCTATACGGGTGTTAGCCGAGACCTTGTGGTCTAGGTGTGACATCGGTTTGCCTACACTTGGTTATATGGATTTGATATTGGGATGTGTTGACTTGTTGACCCGACCTTGTGACCATGTGTAACACCCCCAAATTCTGGTTTAGCGGAAGCATACATGTCATTGGGGTGCTACTCAATTGGTATCACAACACAGAGTATAAAGAACGGTTTTAACTCATCCGTTTAAATTAAATTTCATATTCAAAAAGGATTTGTTTACAACATTTCAAAATAGTGTGAAAATATAAATCCATAAAAGATTTTAAGTGATCCCAATTATATCAGAGTCTTCTATGACCATGCCATGCCCTGCCAAAAGTCTTTTCCACTAAATCATCGCCTTAAACCTGAAAATACATGCTAAAATGGGTCAACACTAGGTTGGTGAGTTCATAGATTTAATTAAAACAGATCATGTTACACAGAATATCATACAGTCCAGTATTAAAGTTAATCGGTACGCTCGCCATGACCAGTACGCCTGGTAAAGAAACCGTTTCGCCCGGTCAATGTACCCGGTACTGTTCAGTACGCCTGATATATGAACATGTCAAGTATAGATATAAAGTATTCAAGTAAACCACTCCTATACAGATCTGACCAGTACCCCTGGTCTATGTATATATCATGTATCCAAATAGGGCATCCAAGTAAACAGCCTTATACATATCTGACCAGTACCCCTGGTCTATGTATATATCATGTATTCAAATAGGGCATTCAAGTAAACAGTCTTGCATATAACGCCAATCACATTTCAAGTAAAAACAATCAATTCTAGTTTTCATATACCAAATAAACAGTCATTGAATTTAGTTTAAAACAAGCATGTATTCTCCCCCAAAATAGTTATAAAACAAGTAAAAGTAGGGTCCATGAACTCACCTTTAATGGTCTGAACAGTGAACGCTGTGAAATTAAGGAGTGCACGACACCAACACGCAACCTAGATTAAATAACCATGTCTTAGTTCAAGTATTAAATTCAGGTCCTTTCATATTTATTTTCATCGTTTTAGTGTATCTATGTTGTTGTCACTTGTGTGGCGGCAAGTGTGGTTACTAAGGTCTCTCCTAAGGGATGGTGAGGTGTAATCCTATAATGGACCTAAAGGTACAGTAACGAGGAGTTGGGAAATATCTAATGATCTAAAGTACAAATGAATTAATCTAGTTGTGATATGTATTTATATATTTATTGTTGGAGTTGGGTAATTTGTTCGTTATGTCCAAGTATATAAAATTTTAAAGTATGACCTGTTAAATATACGATTAGAGAAATTGAATACAATGTTAACTCTTAATAACTTGGTCAATTTAACTAGTTCCTCATTATAATTCATTTACACACTATTAGTTTAAAGTTTTATGTTTCGACGAATTTATTCAAGTTAAGTTGATGACGTTCATTTTTATTTGATTTAGTTTTAAGAATAACATTGTAAGTGTTAACACATATATATCCCGTCATGTTTTATGGTCTACTTTTATCGTGAATTTGATTTGTTATTCTTTTGAGTGCCACATTTTACTACTCAAGTATAGGTCGACATATATCTTTATTTTCCAAAGTGTATGTATTATCATTTGTATAACAATGTCTATATATCTAATCTAGTTGTTTTAATCGTTTTCATCGCGTTTAGCATTTTGGCGATTCAAGTTTTTACTTACGTGTGTGCTAATGTAAATGAAATTCTACTTGTTACTCGGCCATATAAGCTTTTATATATCTATATGTTGAATCATTCTCGTCAAGTTTTACATTTTGTCTACACAAGTTTTATGCAAGGTTAAAATGAAATTTCATTTCTTTTTGTCTCTCGGCTATACAAGTTTTTATTTGTCTATATGTTAGTTAATACAATTTTATTTTCATAGACAGCTCTTGTTCATTTCATTTGTTTGCGACAAGTTTCATAATTATAAATCCGAGTTTTTGCACCTTAAAACTTAGTGGGCTGCGGCCCATTGAGTTCGAGGAGGGGGAAAACTAAGATCATTAATGGGTTGGGCTTTTCTAATGGTTACAATGTTCTGGAGAGCGAACAATTCGTCCACAGGCCCAGTTCAGGGACTGAAATAGAGAGTTCTGTTGGGCTAGCATTCAACTCCTATTTGGGCTACACTTTGTGGGCTTGGACTGGTATTTTCTATAATGAAGCACAACAAAACACAAGTTTATAAATCTTATGTGGTGTTTCCTGGGATTCTTCCTAATCGCAAAAGGGTATCAACAGGGGTCTAAACTTATCCCCTTGGTTAGGATTTGAGTACTACTCAACTCCGAAACCTTTGGGAGTCAAGTGTTAATAATGGTTTCAGTCTCTGGCTCAGTTACATGTCTCGACAGGAATTATCACTAGTGAACTCGAACTAAAACTTCCCTTATACAAGATGGTTTTCTGGTCTACTCTCACCAACATGTACCTAGCCTTGGTTGTCATGGGTTCGGCTATGGTTAGTCACAGCGTGTCATTGACTTTAACTTAGCAACAATCCCACATCCTACATAGCCTTCCTACTCTAGTTGTCATATCCCCAGGTTCGAATCCTGACTTGTGCTCCTCTAGGTCTTTCGAATACACTACACATGGGGACTAATAGTCTAATCAACTTAACAATATTTCCCAGGTTCAAATCCTGAACCTGGTTTTTTTTTCCTGGTGGGGTTTCGAATACACATAACCATGAAACTAATCAACTTAATTCCACCAATCTAACTCCTATACCACACTACTGACAACAACAACAAATTTATCAATGTTCTTATTCGACCAACCTAACTATCATACTACTTAAATTGGTTTCCTCAAAACCCATTAGTGCTTCTGGGAAATCCATTCGCAAAAAAAACAAAAATCAATACTCAACTTTTATTCGACCTAGTAATCACAAATGGTTACTAATTTCATCCGAATCAATATCAAACCTTATAATGATCTTTGAGGGATGGAATTCGAATGAACTTCAATCCGATAATTCCCTGCTCCAATAACGATCACCCCAACCTCCAAATCGAATCACAGTACCTCCACACTTAATCTTTCTTGAGAACCTCTCGGATTTTTGATGGTATTGTTGGTGATTTGTGATTCGATATCCCCTTGAAGGCGCGGATTTATGGAGGATCTTGGAGAGTAGCTCCATAAGGGCTTTCGGGTTTTGGGAGATATAATCATCCCTTTTTCGTGCTACTTCTATTTCAATGAATTTTCCTTAGTTTGACTCGTGTGATTTCTTATATCCGTGAAGAAGATGGGTCTTTTTCTAGGTCAGAATTGATTGTATCTATGGAGGTGAGTGATGGAGATAGATCGATATGTGTATGGGGAAGAGATTTGGGCGGACAAAAAGGGATGGGTAGGGTTACAGGTTTCGAAATGTGTGTGAGTGGAGGAGTGATGGTTTATTTTAAGTGTTTTAGTAAATATTTAGTTAAAGTGTGGTATTGTTATACCCGCGTTTCGTTAAACTGTGTCAAGTTCGGATCCTTCATGGAACCGTCACAAATATGAAACATTGTATCTTTAAAGTCGTTATGTAATACTTGAATATATTTTTGAGTCTTTAAATATTCACTACCATTTTCTGAACCTCAGATTTTTATTTCTGGTTTGCGTGTGGTGTCAGTCTGTGGAAAACTGGGATAACCTCCCTTTCCTACTACAATATAGTGAGTAAATTACAATATGTGATTATTTCACTGTTCCTTGGTGAGATTTCCGGGTGTCAATATGTGCAGGTCTGTTTTTCGTGTTAAACATATAATGGTCTAATCAGGTAATTTAGTCACAAATAATGAATTGTTATGAATTAAATATTAGGGCAAATTTACCGTTTGTCACATCCTCCCCGTCTTAGGAACGAAAACCGTCCTCGGTTTTCACTTAGAAATACCCGAAGGGGTTGGGGTTCTGAAGGTTCTAGTGTTCTTGGTTTTTATTGTCTACGCGAATTCTGGGCTTGGTGGGTGCCGGGTGAAACTCAATGGTCGGGATATGTATTGAAAGTTCTAGTGTGTGGATGTCTCTCACGATGACTATTCCCATCAAGGCATGATCCTTCCTGAACTAAACATAGGTGATCAGGCTATGCTTAATTGAGGATTGATGATGCGATGCCGGGTTTAATCGTCATGTTATTTGGCTTTTATTGGTTTGGGATCACAACAAGTTATGAACAGGTCTCAAAAGTGATGAAGATAGGAAAAGGGTCATAATATCTTGATCTCAAAAGTTAAGGAATTCATTACGGAGAGCAACATTACAAAAGGTCTTTAAGAAGTACAAATACTCGGAGGAATACGATCTAAGAGAATCTAGGCGTAGGTCTTTCTTTGTGGGGTTAAGCTAAACCGTAAGTTTAAGCCCAGTAACAACTTGTTTTCAGCTTAATCTCACAACTCATCAAACAAGAACTGTCATGAGATTAAGCTAAGCAACAAGTTGGAACTAACCTTAAACTACGTAACAACTTGAATCTAACTTAACTTCACAATTCATCAAACAAGAACTAGGAAACTCTCTTCTTAAGCATTGACATCACCGGTGTTGTCGTTGAGGTCCTGGCGAGCTTCCCCTCCTTTCTATCGCGTATGTGTTCTCACGAGTCCTTCCTTCATTCTGATTTCTCAGCTCCAGGCATTCACTCCTGAAGTGCCCTATCACTCCACACTCATAGCACGTTATTGAGAGGTTCGGGACCATCACAAGGGTGGGAGCCTTGCAATCTCTAGCTTTGTGTCCGATCCTTTGGTAGTTCCCACACTGAGCGGGGCAAGGTCCATTGTGGTGGAATCGGCACTTGCTGTATTTGGGTAATTTTCCAACATAACCTTTCTTCTCTCCAACAGTATAGACCTTGGCGATCCTTTGTCGCTTGTTCTGGTTGTTGTTGTCTCCGGAGTGATCATTCCATTTCCTTTTGTCATCTACCACCCCCTCGGCGGTATCCTCAATGACTTGGTCCATTAGCTTGTTAGCCACTTCCATAGTCTCATGGAGGTCAGTAGCCTTGAAGGTAGTGACATTACCCTTGATGGATGGGGGTAATCCTCCAACGTATCTCTCTAGTAAACGTGCTTCGGTTTGGACCATCTCGGGGCACAGTAAGGCCAATTCTTGAAAGCGTTGGTTGTATGCAGCAATGTTGGTGCCCTGTACCTTGAGGTTCCAAAACTCCACCTCCAACTTTTTAACTTCGTTGCGGGGGCAGTACTTCTTGAGCACCATTTCCTTGAATTTTTCCCATGGCATTGCGTACGCGGCATCAATGCCTGCAGACTTTAGATAGTTGTTCCACCAGGTTAGAGCGGCATCTACGAAGGTGAACGATGCATACTTAACTCGGTCTTCATCCGCACATCTGCATATTCGAAACACAGTCTCCAGCCTTTCCATCCATCTGACCAAGACAACAGCTCCCTCGGTTCCTCCAAAGCCTCCAGTCATGGTCTTTCGGAACTCCTGGTAGGTGCAGCCACGGTTGTTGTCGTTTGTAGGTCTTGAGGTTCCGACATCCGTAGTCGAGTTGTTTGCATTTGCTGCAGCCACTGCTGCCATCACGCGGTTAACCAATTGATCCAGCATAGCTTGACTTATACTAGGCGGGTTTTCCTCATCCCTGGTTGGAAGTGTGGTAGCAGCGGGTCGTCCATGTGTAGTCTTGGTTGTCTTTCTTGTAAGAGCCATTGGTCTACATCATAAAAGATAACGGCGAATAAAATTTCAAATAAAAAGGGCGGTATCGCACGGGGGTATGCGAGCAAAGTCGGGAAGAGACACCATTGAGCAGATAATCATAGTCGTCATGTGGCTGCGGAGGATAGGTCTTCTTTCCAAACGACACGTCCATTCAAAATAGCGGGGGAAGAGTGAGATCGAAGATACATGTTTTAAGGTGATAGGTTGAGGTTGTGATCAAATGAATTGGTGGATTTGTAGATGGTGGTGAATTTGGTGTTTCAAAGGAATTAGGTAGTGAAATTGTGTCGGGCAAGGTTGTGACAATTACGGTATGCATATATAAGTATGTATATAATTCATCAAACAGTAGAATATATCATAAGTAAAACAGTAATTAAGGCAACAGGCTTGGCAGGCAGGCATGTGTCAGTCATAGAGTTTTGTTTTTGTAAAAGTGGTTATAGTTTAGGTTTTAAAATACCCAGTTCTCTATAACCTAGGCTCTGATGCCAATCTGTAACACCCCCAAATTCTGGTTTAGCGGAAGCATACATGTCATTGGGGTGCTACTCAATTGGTATCACAACACAGAGTATAAAGAACGGTTTTAACTCATCCGTTTAAATTAAATTTCATATTCAAAAAGGATTTGTTTACAACATTTCAAAATAGTGTGAAAATATAAACCCATAAAAGATTTTAAGTGATCCCAATTATATCAGAGTCTTCTATGACCATGTCATGCCCTGCCAAAAGTCTTCGCCACTAAATCATCACCTTAAACCTGAAAATACATGCTAAAATGGGTCAACACTAGGTTGGTGAGTTCATAGATTTAATTAAAGCAGATCATGTTACACAGAATATCATACAGTCCAGTATTAAAGTTAATCGGTACGCTCACCATGACCAGTACGCCTGGTAATGAAACCGTTTCGCCTGGTCAATGTACCCGGTACACCCGGTACTGTTCAGTACGCCTGATATATGAGCATGTCAAGTATACATATAAAGTATTCAAGTAAACCACTCCTATACATATCTGACCAGTACCTCTGGTCTATGTATATATCATGTATCCAAATAGGGCATCCAAGTAAACAGTCTTAGACATATCTGACTAGTACCCCTGGTCTATGTATATATCATGTATTCAAATAGGGCATTCAAGTAAACAGTCTTGCATATAACGCCAATCACATTTCAAGTAAAAACAATCAATTCTAGTTTTCATATACCAAATAAACAGTCTTTGAATTTAGTTTAAAACAAGCATGTATTCTCCCCCAAAATAGTTATAAAACAAGTAAAAGTAGGGGCCATGAACTCACCTTTAATGGTCTGAACAGTGAACGCTGTGAAATTAAGGAGTGCACGACACCAACACGCATCCTAGATTAAATAACCATGTCTTAGTTCAAGTATTAAATTCACGTCCTTTCATATTTATTTTCATCGTTTTAATGTATCTATGTTGTTGTCACTTGTGTGGCGGCAAGTGTGATTGTTATGGTCTCCCCTAAGGGATGGTGAGGTGTAATCCTATAATGGACCTAAAGGTACGGTAACGAGGGGTTGGGAAATATCTAATGATCTAAGGTACAAATGAATTAATCTAGTTGTGATATGTATTTATATATTTATTGTTGGAGTTGGGTAATTTGTTCGTTATGTCCTAGTATATAAAATTTTAAAGTATGACCTATTATATGTGACGTTTATGGCCTATTAAATATACGATTAGAGAAATTGAATACAATGTTACTTAATAACTTGGTCAATTTAACTAGTTCTTCATTATAATTCATTTACAAACTATTAGTTTAAAGTTTTATGTTTCGACGAATTTATTCAAGTTAAGTTGATGACGTTCATTTTTATTTGATTTAGTTTTAAGAATAACATTGTAAGTGTTAACACATATATATCCCGTCATGTTTTATGGTCTACTTTTAACGTGAATTTGATTTATTATTCTTTTAAGTGCCTCATTTTACTACTCAAGTATAGGTCGACATATATCTTTATTTTCCAAAGTGTATGTATTATCATTTGTATAACAATGTCTATATATCTAATCTAGTTTTTTTAATCATTTTCATCGCGTTTAGCATTTTGGCGATTCAAGTTTTTTACTTACGTGTGTGCTAATGTAAATGAAATTCTACTTGTTACTCGGCCATATAAGCTTTTATATATCGATATGTTGAATCATTCTCGTCAAGTTTTACATTTCGTCTACACAAGCTTTATGCAAGGTTAAAATGAAATTTCATTTCTTTTTGTCTCTCGGCTATACAAGTTTTTATTTGTCTATATATTAGTTAATACAATTTTATTTTCGTAGACGGCTCTTGTTCATTTCATTTGTTTGCGACAAGTTCCATAATTATAAATCCGAGTTTTTGCACCTTAATACTTAGTGGGCTACGGCCCATTGAGTTCTAGGATGGGGAAAACTAAGAACATTAATGGGTTGGGCTTTTCTAATGGTTACAATGTTCTGGTGGGCCAACCATTCGTCCACAGGCGCAGTTCAGGGACTGAAATAGAGAGTTCTGTTGGGCTAGCATTCAACTCCTATTTGGGCTACACTTTGTGGGCTTGGACTGGTATTTCTATAATGAAGCACAACAAAACACAAGTTTATAAATCTTATGTGGTGTTTCCTGGGATTCTTCCTAATCGCAAAAGGGTATCAACAGGGGTCTAAACTTATCCCCTTGGTTAGGATTTGAGTACTACTCAACTCCGAAACCTTTGGGAGTCAAGTGTTAATAATGGTTTCGGTCTCTGGCTCAGTTACATGTCTCGACAGGAATTATCACTAGTGAACTCGAACTAAAACTTCCCTTATACAAGATGGTTTTCTAGTCTACTCTCACCACCATGTACCTAGCCTTGGTTGTCATGGGTTCGGCTGTGGTTAGTCACAGCGTGTCATTGACTTTAACTTAGCAACAATCCCACATCCTACATAGCCTTCCTACTCTAGTTGTCATATCCCCAGGTTCGAATCCTGACTTGTGCTCCTCTAGGTCTTTCGAATACATTACACATGGGGACTAATAGTCTAATCAACTTAACAATATTTCCCAGGTTCAAATCCTGAACCTGGTTTTTTTTTCCTGGTGGGGTTTCGAATACACATAACCATGAAACTAATCAACTTAATTCCACCAATCTAACTCCTATACCACACTACTGACAACAACAACAAATTTATCAATGTTCTTATTCGACCAAACTAACTATCATACTACTTAAATTGGTTTCCTCAAAACCCATTAGTGCTTCTGGGAAATCCATTCGACAGAAATAACAAAAATCAAAACTCAACTTGTAGTCGACCTAGTAATCACAAATGGTTCTAAAAAAAATAACAAGAACTAATTTCATCCGAATCAATATCAAACCTTATAATGATCTTTGAGGGATGGAATTCGAATGAACTTCAATCCGATAATTCCCTGCTCCAATAACGATCACCCCAACCTCCAAATCGAATCACAGTACCTCCACACTTAATCTTTCTTGAGAACCTCTCGGATTTTTGATGGTATTGTTGGTGATTTGTGATTCGATATCCCCTTGAAGGCGCGGATTTATGGAGGATCTTGGAGAGTAGCTCCATAAGGGCTTTCGGGTTTTGGGAGATATAATCATCCCTTTTTCGTGCTACTTCTATTTCAATGAATTTCCCTTAGTTTGACTCGTGTGATTTCTTATACCCATGAAGAAGATGGGTCTTTTTCTAGGTCAGAATTGATTGTATCTATGGAGGTGAGTGATGGAGATGGATCGATATGTGTATGGGGAAGAGATTGGGGCGGACAAAAAGGGATGGGTAGGGTTACAGGTTTCGAAATGTGTGTGAGTTGAGGAGTGATGGTTTATTTTAAGTGTGTTAGTAAATATTTAGTTAAAGTGTGTTATTGTTATACCCGTGTTTCGTTAAACTGTGTCAAGTTCGGATACTTCCTGGAACCGTCACAAATATGAAATATTGTATCTTTAAAGTCGTTATGTAATACTTGAATATATTTTTGAGTCCTTAAATATTCACTACCATTTTCTGAACCTCAGAATTTTATTTCTGGTTTGCGTGTGGTGTCACTTTGTGGAAAACTGGGATAACCTCCCTTTCCCACTACAATATAGTGAGTAAATTACAATATGTGATTTTTTCACTGTTCCTTGGTGAGATTTCTGGGTGTCAATATGTGCAGGTCTGTTTTTCGTGTTAAACATATAATGGTCTAATCAGGTAATTTAGTCACAAATAATGAATTGTTATGAATTAAATATTAGGGCAAATTTACCGTTTGTCACACCATGGGATTATATTGGGTTAGTATTGGGTTCGGGAATTGAGTTTAGACCCTAGGGATTTGATACAAGAATTTGACTCAAAACGGACAATAAATCGTGGTGTATTACAACTTGACATAAATAAGAAGGAAAAGAAAATAATAATAGTACTTGTTAATAATATTAGTTAACAAATTTAAGATTTATTAGATAATATATAATTGACAAAAAGGAATTTAAAGTGTAATTGTCGAATTTAATAAAAATGGAAATCATGAGAGTTAATTGATGTTTCGAGGTAAATTGTTGGAAAATGTTATATTTGGTTTCGTTAGGATATTGATTGGAATATTGTTGAAGTTACGGATTGTTTTAACGATAATAGACCTTTGACCATGGCTGTGTATTAGATTGACTTGATGAATGATTGGTAGTCGGATTACTTTGAGAATTTTTGCAACACTGGACTTGAAATATATATTGAGGCTTGGACTATTATTGGACTTTGGACATTTTTGACCATTGGACACGAAACGAATATAGTACATTAGACTCATGATGAATTTAATGTATTCGATTCGCAACGGGTAAACAATGGAAATAATGTCTAACGAACAATAATATTTATAAGTTTCACGTCATCTAAACTGCCTTGGAAATTATTTCTAATAAAGTCTTTCGACTTGGAAACGTTCAATGAACGGACAAGTCATGGCGAAATTTTACTTTTAAACTATTAAAACGAGTATACTTTTATAACTAAATGGGAATATGGGGAAGTACCGACGCTTACCAATCTATTCATCTTATTTGTTGTGTTTGCTATTTGTTATCTTTTGGTTTCTCTCCGTCATCTCTTCTTGACTCGAGTTCTCGTCAACACTCTCCGCGTCAAGTTTCGTTTTCTTGTTTTCTTTTGGCGTGTGTACTCTAGAGTCTGTGTCTTCCTCCCGTTACACGAGTGATGATACCAAACTCTAATAAACGGATAAAACGAAAGTATTTTGGAAATGGAAGTGGAATAATTTTGGGAATGAGAATAGTTGACCTTTGGAAACTTTTACGTCCTTAATTATCATATGAGATATATGTTAAGACGAGTCTTTATATTATTAGGTCGTGCCGAGTCCGTTGTGCTGTGACGTCCTAGTTGCCGTGTGCTATACTACCTTTGAGTTGTTGTGTTGTGCATTGCTTGATTAAGGTGAGTTCTCGTAGCCCCTTTTTTCATTATGTTTTTCCTTGGGGGAAAATGGTACTCAAATGATATTTCAACTGTTTTTCATGTTGTGATTATACTGTTTTCATGTTTTTGGACATTATGTGTGTTGATACGATTATGTGCTACTAAATGTTTTGACTGTGTGTACATTGATGCGCAACTGTTAACTCTTTTGAGAGCCGAAGCAATATGATAGATCTATCGGGGTAGCTCCCCTCTGTGTGTACTGTTTATGTGTGCAACCATCGTGGCAGGTTCAGTTGGCGCGACATTATTTGGTTTCGACATGTGCTTATAATTGGTTATCATGCTCACTTTTGTCCTACACTATGCTATCACAACTCAGCGGTTTTACTTTTAAACCTACGAGCTCACCAACATTATGTTGACGTTTTCGAGTACCATTTTCAGGTGTTATTGAAGCTGCTTAGAAGGTTGAGTATTGACTGGCTTAGCAAGACTTAAGACAAGACCCTCCCGAGTTATATCTCGTAGAGTTGCATTTGACTTTCCCTAGTGACGTTGTTTAACTTTGAGGCTTATGTTTACCTTGGATATTGTACTTATCCCGTTTGTGGGAGTTTGCGACTATCATCAGTCGTATGTTACGCATTTAGTGTTTCTCTGTTGTGACACCTTGTGTTCTTAACTATGAAGTCATACCCCGTAAATGCCATTCTGCTGCTCCATTTTTGGGGTGTGACAGATTGGCATCAGAGCCAAGGTTATAGAGAATTAGGTGGTTTAACCTAGACTATAACTTAAGAATCCTCATATAGTTTGCATTATAGGAACTACATGTGCGATTATGCGTATAGTATGACACAAAGTGATGATGATAAGTAAATGCAACATATTGCTATCCTAAAAATGCCTGGCCAACGTTTTTACGATAACATGATGCGGCATGGACTTATCAAATTCATGGAATTAGTGCTTAATAGCTTATTTTGGATAGCTTATTGAATAAGCTATAGCTTATTGTGTTTTGGCTTATTTAGGTTAAAAAGGCTCGTACAACACATATTAGGCCGAGCCCAATATGTTTTGGCCTTGGTTGACCATTTGACTTAATGGCTTATTTATAAGTGCTTATTTTGCTTATTTAAAAATTGTTACGAAAACTATTCGGACTAAAAGGACTTAAAGGTTTTAAAGTATTTTTGGGCTTATGAAAGTCTTGACACAAAATGGGCCGAGCCCATGTGTTTTTCGGCCTAGGGTTGACTTTTTGACCAAACGGCTTATTTGATATACTAAATTGATTTTTAGAAACTTAACGATATATATATCGTAACTTAAAAAGGTTAAATGACTTTTGGGTTAAACTTGGACTTTTGAGCCCAATATGGACTTTTCGGCCCAATATATATTTCGGGAGACAAAAATGAGTTTTGGAACATTTTTCGACTCACTATAATTATTTTTGTGAAATAGAATGTTATATATCGATTAAAACCATTTTGGACTCGTTTTGACACTTTAAGCCCAATAAGACAAATAAAAGGATTTTCGGCCCAATTTTATGAATGTTGACTTTTGAAAGTATTATGACTAAACGTTGACTTTTGTATCGAAAACTATAATTAAGAAGTAATCGTAACGATAAATATACATTTTGGACTAGTTTTGCAAATATATTTAACGAAAGAGATTATTTGAGGAAATTGTAACACTTGAGAAAAAAATAGAAAAGTTTGAATAAACGAATGGGTCATGCCCGATTTTTATAAAATTTCGACACTTAGAATATTTTCGGATGAAAACCGACTAAAAGACGAAACGGATTATTTTTATTATTAAAAATATTAATTCTTCTAAATTAATATTTTTAGACCTTATAAGATTTGTGAATACACTTTTGGTATTTATACATTTACATTTATTTAATTTCTCAAAATTAAATACTTATAAACTCCTTTATAATTATCATTATATTATAAATAATCATAATATTTATAACATAATAATACCCCACTATCACCATTATCATATTAATTATTCAATACCTAATTAATTAATTATAAGCCTTAATTAATTGAATACTTAATTAATATATATATATATACATATATATATATATATATATATACATATATATATATACATATATATATATATACATATATATATATATATATATATATATATATATATATATATATATATATATATATATATACACGATAATATATTATATATATATATATATGTATATATATATATATATATGTATATATATTATATATATATATATATATATATATATATATATATATATATATATATATATATATATATATATATATATATATTACCTACGCATTTTGCGACTACAAGCACTAAGCACGGAAGTTCCGTCGTACGTATTTCACCGTACTCTTTCACCAAGAGCCATCACCAAAGAGTCTTAAACGATGAACTATTTTGAAATGTACCTTACCACACAGCAACCTACGCATTTTGCGACTACAAGCACTAAGCACGGAAGTTCCGTCGTACGTATTTCACCGTACACTTTCACCAAGAGCCATCACCAAAGAGTCTTAAACGATGAACTATTTTGAAATGTACCTTACCACACAGCAAGCAAGAAATACACGAGCACTTGACACACGTAAACTTTTCAATTGAGTTACAACATTTAAAACACGAATATTTCGCTAAGACTTACCATACTGATCTAGGTCGCGTGTCAGAGCGGTTGCACTGTGTTGTTGTTGATTAGCAGATTGCTATTGTTATTAAGGTGAGTTTATAGCCCCATTTTTATACGTATTGCTTTTATAAACCTTGGGGTGAGAAACACGCAAAACTGTTTTCATGGACCAAAAATGAACTTTGTTTTTATACACACTTGTATGCCGATAACCTAAGTTTGTTGAATCCTATTGCGCCCACTATCATCAACCGTCAATTCCTGCTGGGAAGCGCGTATGATATAAATAGATCTATTGGGGGTGACTCCCCCATTCGGTTGGCTCGGCAGGTCAACGCGAATGTATACCATGTTGGAATTTGCCGAGTGTCTGGGATTAACACTCGCGGGCACCCTTTATTTGCTATGCCAGCTTGGCATATTGTTTGTCTAGTTTCGGTTGGATGAGCTTAGTGTTTGCATACCTAATTAGTGTGATTGCTGAATTATTTGCTATAGTCCATATGTGCTTATTTACTTTAAACCTATGAACTCACCAGCGTTAGCTGACTTTTAGCATGTTTTTCTCCGGTATTTGAGAATATGTTTACTGAAGGCAGGGCATGGCAATGGTCACAAGTTTGTTGAAAATGTTTTTGCTTATGCGTTAAACTCTGAATTTGGGACCGCTTTGTTAAATGGGCTTCATTTTATTTAAATTGAACTTGATGTATGACTGTTAATACAAATATCGTACTAAAAACGTTATTTATATTTTACGATCTTTGCTTATGTTTTGTTCATGACAAACACAAAGTATATTCCTTAAGCAAATTATAAATACTAGTTAAAGTCTTTTTCAAAACACATCTTTCATTTAACATGATCACTAACATTATATTGCATATACATGTGTATTTCCTTAAATGAAAACTTTAATTTAAAAGTTACAAAGTGACATCATGGTATACATCACAAATACAATCTTGGTAAAGATTGTGTGATATTTTGATTAGATACTCAAGTTATATAGTTGACATTGGAAGATATTGATTTGACAACACAAGGATATGGAAAGATTTGAGGAGATCTCATGTGCAACATTAGCTGTCAAATCCACGGATCCAAGTCTATACACAGACGGATCCCTTCTGAGGGATCCGCCGGATCCGTGGGTGGTCTACCAGGTTTGCCTATAAATAGCAGACTTGGCATTTGAACTAATCATCCACTTAGAAAAGAAAAACACATACATTCACTTTAGTTACTAACCACAGTAGTTATATATATATCATTGATGTTTCTTTTGTAGCAAAGAAGATCAAGTTAACAAGCTTCAAACAAACAGACTGTTTGGAAGTTGTAGTATAGGTTCTGTGTAAACACTTTAAGTGTTTCTTATCATTTGTATCAGTTAGATCAGTGAGTGTGGTTAGTGCTTTAGTCCTCAAAGCACAAAGAGAGTAGGGAGTGGTTGTACCCTTGTAAAGAACTCGACATCTAGCTTAGTGTCGGTAAAGTAATTAGGCGACGTCAGGTTGGTTCTACCTTGTGAAAGAACCCGGTGTTTAGCTTAGTACCGGAAAAGGAAGTAAGCGACGTGTAAAGGTTTTCTCCACCTAGAAGGGAGTTTGTTTCTTAGTGAAAGATATCTCTCGAGTAAGTAACTCGAGGAAGTGGAGTAGGGCAAGGATAAGGATCTCTTGCAAGCCGAACCACTATAAACACTTGTGTTATGTGGTTTGATCTTTCATCTCTTTACCTTTAGTTTATATTGTGTGATAACTTAATTTGTGATTGTTTCCTTTGAACTAATAAATAACAAAACAAATTAAACTCGAGAAACGGTGAAAACTATTCAACCCCCCTTCTAGTTTTCCACAATTGGCATCAGAGCTACGTTACTCAAGATTTTTAAAATAAACTGTATTTTAAAACTTGAATCGATCAAATCAATTTTGAAAACTTTAAAGAAGGGAAATCCTTGCAAAGATCACCAATCTTTAAAACAAATAGCTTTCCGGAAAATACATTTTTGAAATGTCAAAACACTCAGATCTAGAAAACGAAACTTTTGATAGTACTTTAGCTAGACACAATATTTCACCTAAAGCTCTTGATGAATCCATTTCTAGTAAGTATTTTGACAGAAAATGTATAAAAGATCCTAACCCAAAATGGAAAGCTAAAGCAACTAATATTGAAGATTCTACGGATCATTCAAGGATGACACTGGACGAGCTCATAGGGTACCTCAATGTTCATCTTGCAACAATGGAAAAAGATTCGGAGATACCTAAAGGCAAAAAGGAGATAATAGCCTCTAGCACTATAGCCAGATCTAGTGAAGGTAACAAAGACATGCTGAATGACAACAAAGTGGATCTTATGGCTAACAAAACAGAAAAGGTACCCTCTGACTCTTCATACATGTTTAATAACTATGACACATTAGATATAGAACACAATAGATTAAGTAAGCTCATTATAAACGTAATAAACAAAAATAAGATCTTGAAAACCAAAGAGGAATACTTGATAAATAAAATACATAAGTTGAAAGAAAAGTTAAAAGTTTGGAAGACAATATGGAAACTAAATGTTGTGCGTCATGTCAAGAAATAAAACTTAAATTAGAATTGCATAAACTCACACTAAGCAAATACATAAAACAAAATCTCAAGTTTCAAAGATTCAATAAACACATAAACTGTGCAGATGACACTATGAGAATTCTTAAATCATCTCATGGTAGCTTCAAGCCTGATTTCATGAAAAATGGTCATTTAAGTGATTTTGAGAGTCACACGATAAAAGAAAATAAAATCACACCAACTGAGTTGGTAACCCACGGATCCCATGGATCCAAAACTTTGGATCCGCGTAGTATTAACAAAGGATCCGTGAGTACAGTTGAAAAATAGAAAAATCAACATTCAAGAAAGACTAATTCTAAAATAATCAAAGATAGAGATGTAGTTAAAACAACAGTAGAATCATCTTCATACATAGGAAATGAGCTTAGTAAACAAATACCATTTGACTATCTCGGAGATATTAGTGAACCATGGTAATATGTTGTTTAACCCAAAACGGACCCATGAGATATTGGGGACCAAACTCTCAAGTTTTCTTTAGGTATGCTTAAAAGGATTTGGTCTTTATAATCTCACTTAATCCCAAGATACATTGATACAATGGTATCTTCTCAAATCACAAAAGTGCTCATCTCGATCAATAGCACTCTTGGTATTAATCATCAAAAAGGTATGAACTCTCATAACTCTACTCATGATGATTATTCTCATAGATAATTCATGATTTCATAACTATCTCTTTGTGGTATGATTAAATATTACTACCTATGTGATAATAGAAATTCTGTGTATATAAGATAGTATGATTACTAGGAAAAAGGTTTTTAAGCCTTTGCTAAAACCGGATATATTATCTTAAGACAAATGTTGTCTCATATTCTTGTACTTTATCTCAACACTTAGGTAATACCCATACATGGATAAGTTCAAAGAACTTGCAAGGACTCTAACCAAGATAAAATAAACAAACTTGTAATTATCACATCCATGAAAGTTCTTAAGTAGATTCGAACTTAATTATTCATAACCTTGAGATATCTTGAAAGTACTTAGGAAGAAAATTAATTTTAGGAAAATCTCACCATATTATAAAGGTTTATCTCTTCAAAACTCATAAAGGTAATACATAGGTCTAAACAATGTTGTTTGTGATAATGTTCAAATCCCATCCATTAGAAAACATTGAGATTAAAATAATTTAGTTTTTCTCTAGAATCTAAGTAAGCTTGAAATTCTAGAAATAAGAGCATAAATCAAAGCTATCTAATTAAATTTGAAAAATTAATTTACGAACATATAGGAAAAGCATATTCTCCTATTCACGTACACACTAGCTTGAGCAAAAACACCTTAAAGTCATGAAAACATAAAACAAACTTAGTAGAACCCACTCTTCGTTAAGAAAAATTTCATCTCCTTATCAAGATATGCTATGATCAAAAATCATGTATGATAAGTAAAACTTCATTCTTGAACTCTAAATACCAAACAACTAGGAATAAAGATATTTTCACTCATCTCAAATCATTCACATGTAAAACACTCATATTAAGGATCAAAATAGTAAATTCATTAGATAACCTAAAAAGTAGTGATACATTAAGTAGAATATGCTGTCATATAACTAGAACACCAAACCTTGTGTATGACTATCCTTCTTAGATCATAAAATCATAACAATTAGGTGAATCTCTAAACATGTTGTGTACCAATGTGAGACATTGTACCACAAGTCACTAAGAAACTAACGTTCCTTGATACTTAAGTGGTTGAGGCAAAGTGTGGAGAAAATACCTGTAGTTTATAAACTTTAGTCTCTATTACCAATCTTCTTCTGTTTCATCAACCTTGCAACCATCCATCTCAGCTAAATACTTAGCTCGACTGTTTTATCTTTATTCCCGATATGAACAGTGGATACAATGTGTTGTATTGAGAAAGTCTCTCAAAAAGGATTACAGTGCTAAATCCTCGTACAAACACCTCATGAAAGAAATCTCCGTTCCTTATAAAACATACCAAAATTTAGAAGTACTCAAAACATTCGTCCAAATCTTAGTTTAACCAAAAACAAAAATATCATAACCTTGTTCTGATCCTGCGGATCCAATTAATAACAAGGGCGGAACCCTTTTGAAGGATCCGCCGGATCCGTGAGTTGTAAAATCAGACCATGAATTACCAAACACTCCTTACTGCACTACACACTTAATTAAACCTTCAATATCAACTCATAGTCGACTCTCACCATCCCTAAACTCAAAAATTAGGTTCTTCATCTCATATTAACTCGTGCTTGATCACTCACTGTAAGTTCACTAATTCATTTCACTTAGGGTTCATGCATTATTATTAATTAGACACTACAGATACCTTTCTTCTTGATAAAAGTTAATAGGAATTCCATCTTGTTAAACTTTTTAACAAATCAATACAACCTAATCTTCTAAACAATTAAAATAAGTTTTCTTGCACATTGTAATAATTTAACAAAAACCCATGAGAAATCTTTTCATGACTAGGTAAAATGAATTTCAAACATTGCTAATACAAAATCAAAACGTCAAACAGGAATGTTTGGGGTATAAAGTGTTTTGTCACAAAACGTGTATTTTCAAAACATCATAATAGGTCAAAGATAAACACACCTCCATATTAGTCCACATTTCATGTATCTTAGATTATTGTAACTAAAATTGTAAAATTGTCTATGACTAGGAAAATCATGCCTCCTGCCACTAATTACGATCACAAGAAAACTAAGAAGTACCTACCCAAACATCATCAAACAAAAGGACTCACAGAAGCGCAAGTCAAACTTTTCAAAGCTTTAGAAAATCGGTATGTTCATGAGGGTAGAACCGTGGACTCTTCATTTTTAGAAGAAACAAACATTCGTGAACAAATGGCCACCATCCAATTTGACTCACTTCTCGACATAGATGAACTTATCATTCCTCGATTCATTCTCGAATTTTATGCCTCAGTAAAACTTGTTTCTGATGACAATGGATCATTTAGCATCAACTTCAAAGTGAACCAAAACTCCTACAATTTTCCTTTAGACCATTTCGGGAAAGTGTTACATATCCCAAGTGAAGGAACATGCTTCTACTCTGACAAATGGTCCCTAACCATTCTTAATTCAAACTTAGGACGGGAACATCCTTATGATACTCCCCTAACTCCTAAAGAAATTATCCAAGATCATCTTTTCAAAACTAGAACCAATCAAATTAAGAAACTTCGGGGCAAAGATGTCAATCGAGATCCATTTGCCATGGAACTCAATGAACTCAAACCTGAGTTTAAGAGACTTGAAGAAATTCTTAGATCAAATGTCATTAGTACTATTGGTAACAAAGATCACGTGAATGCTGGACTATGCTATATGCTCTATTGTATTTCAACTCGTCAAAGATTCAATCTTGCTTACTATATCGCCAAAAGGATGGTTGATATACGTGTCCTAGGGAAAACCACATTGCCATATGGAATGTTACTCACTCGTTTGTTCAAAGCTTCCACTCCTATCCTTCCAAATTCTGTTGGTTTTGTCCCAGATTACCCCGAAATCAAACACACCTTTGTCCCTCTTAGTGACCATAGAGTGGCAGTAGGAAAAGGGAAACGAGCTTGTCTCTCATCTTCATCTTCATCATCTTCATCAGCTAGTGACGAAGATGGACTACCTAACTCAAAGCTCCCACTACTAGACTACTTGAGTCAACTTTCATCTCTAAATAATGAATCTGCGGAAAGCCAACAAACAAAGGGAGTTCTAAAGTGTGCAGGACGATGGATGATGAAACTCCGAAAAGATCAAAAGAAAATACTCAAACTATTAAAAGATAAGCGAGAATAAATGAGTGTTTGGAACAGTTGTTCTTTAGATCCTATATGGTCATATTTCTATGTTTGTTAAGACATATCTTTAGTACTTTATGCTTATGTGTTTTAGCTCTACTTTAACTGATGATAATGCACATGGTTATCAATTTTCCAAACCTATGCCACTGTTTGGCTTAACATCGTTCATGATGAAGCCTAATGATCAGGTCTATTTTCATACTTGATTGTGTTTTATTTTGTGTATATGAACTAACTGAATATTGCAGATTGATAACACTCAGGGTTATCAATTTACCAAGTCTAAGTCTATGTTTGGCTTAACTCCTACTACAGCAAGTTTCTAAGAAAGGATTAATCTATGATCAATCGTGTGTTAATATTATCACATTTAGTTGTTTTTCTATACATATTAGATGTTAAGTAAGGTCTAGGTGAATTTTCGAGTTTTCGTCGAAAAATGCAAAATATGACAAGTCTTCTGTTTAGTTTTAGCAATTAGGACACAGATCCGGCGGATCCCAAACATTGGCTCCGCCAAGGCTTATCGTTGGTTCCGCCATCCGCCTACCTGCGGATTCGGCGGATCCCAAACTTTGGATCCGCATGTGATACAACTTGGATCCGCAGGTTCCCCAGCAAAATTCTAAAACTTTTTCGACTAATCTTGATTCTTAAGTCTTAGTGTTTAGTATCATTTAGGATTCATTCAATGATAATAATTCATCTTAGAATCATTTAAGAATTCTTAGAAACTTAGGAACAAAATTTCCCACCAAAATTTAAATTTTTGAATTTTAGGTGTGAGTTACCAAACTGATACAAAGAAGGAACCCTTTTTAGGGATCCGTCAAATCCGTAGAAACATCAAATCATAAGATTTTCCACTATCCACTTGTATTTACTGCAAATCCCCAACACATTACTCAACCCAAGCTCAATGGATTGACTTCCTTGATATGACCTGCACAAATCTTTGTTCCAAACCATTAGAAACCATTATGAAATTCAAAGAATATTTCCATGCATAATTTGATTTATCCCATCACACACAGACTGCACTTACTCCTATTGAAATCTGTGAATCAATCACATTTAACCCTTTTTGAGCCATTTTTCTGCACACTCTTAAGTCAACTCCATTTCTATAGGACTAACCACTTTCTCTTATTTCAAGTCCTGGATATTCACACTCATTTAATTCAAACACCAATTCTCATACAATTAGGAAGTATAAATTAGAACCTTAGAGATGAACATAGCACACTAAACATCCACAAAATTTACATATCATCTCCAGGAAGTATCCCAACCAACCTCACATGTCTAGACCATACAGACGAACGGCTAGAATTAGCGTCAGACCTTACTGGTATGCAAACCCACTTCGTAATGTAACCTTTCCTGTCATATCCACAGTCACCACAACAACTCCTATTATAACTCCCATAGTCAACATATCCTCTTCTTCAAGATCAAATTCACCCGCTACAAACTCATCTAATACAACAACATCACCTCCTACCATTACTCCTGTAGCAACCACACCACCACTCGCTCCCGCTCCATCACAATCTGAGAAGTCTGCATTATCACCATCCTCACCAAAACTCAAACCCATGGAACTCTTTAGGACACCACCAACATCTCCACAACCATATCTTGAAGAATTAGAAGATCTTCCACCTACATCAACCAATCCTCCACCAATAAGTCTTGAAAACTTAGAACCCATGCTAGTTCATCCTCTCCATCCGGAGATTCGTGGACCTCAATACCATATCACATCAATTATCACCACAACAATTGCCACGCCAATTGTCACTTCACTAAGTGTCTCCACAACAATTGTCCCCTCATCACAATCATCACCACCTAAAGCAAGAATCTCATCCCCATCTTCAAGCTTACTAATAGATCCATCACATGACATAATTACCACACTTCAACACTTGGATGAATCAATGTGGATCAATGAAACTAACATTCAAGATGACAACAATATTGTCTCTAACCTCTACGACACTAGTAATTTAGAAACTAAATGGCTTGCCTCTATCATGTCATCATCAAAACAAGCAAAATAGAAGTTTGTATTATCATCGTAATAATTACTCTTAAGATTTTATCGTCTCTAGGAACCTTCATGTGTAATCTTATGTTTGAGACTTTTGTCACAAACAAATTTTCAATGAATAATTATGCTTTAAAATAATTAATAGTTATCTAATAGTATCTTGTTTTGACACAAAAATTGATTTAGGCATACAAGATGAACACCTTGGTTTCATTAAGATTAGTCAATACTATCATCATAAATACTCATGCACAATACTTTTAAGTCAAGATTCACCTCTACCACCACCTCTATTCCTCCGCTCGGTCGTCTTTTCCATGACTTGAGCATGTATGAAAGAACCGTCCACATAACTCTAAGAACAAACATTTTTAGTGCACAAGCTCCAAAATGAAATGAGGTTCATTTTTCACATTCTTGAGCATCTAAACATCATATATCACCCTCCTAAATATAAGCTTCCTAGTTTAGTTATTTAGGACCTTTTACATTGTTGGCTTAGGATTTTTTTTTAGGATGTCTTTAGGTACTTATAACATCATTGTGACTTTTGTCATAAAATTTTCAATATATATGAATCCGATATCCTTAGTGATTTATTGCATATTGTCATTGTCCCTATATAGCTTGTTGTACTTTATATCATTGCTTTAGGTACAAATAATGATCAGACACTTCCTTTGACTTTTTAAAGTCAAAACATTTAGAAAGGCTTGTTTGGAAAACACTTCCAATGCATTCTACTTCTTCATTGAAGTTATTCATTACTAACACTTCATTTGCAGCATATCATACCCTTCAATAGTATACGTTGGTACTCGAATAATGGGGAGTATACATCGAGGGGGAGCATTTCATGTAACTTTCATATTCTAACCATTTGTTTTGTAGGTTCATGCATCATTTCCTTGATTACTCCATTTAGGGGGAGTATAAAACAAGGGGGAGTTATTAAAGTTCTCAAAATTGCATTCCGCTACGCACCTCTTCTTTTTGTTTCGACAAAAAGGGGGAGAAAGTAAAAGGATTAAGTTTGCATAATTAGATTCATACTAAGTTATTCATAATAGTAATCAAAATTTGAATAACTCAAAACTTAATCTATATTTTTAAAAAGGACTTAAACTATATTTACTTGTTTGCTTAAAAATATACTTTAGGTTTTGTCATCAACAAAAAGGGGGATATTGTTAATACAAATATCGTACTAAAAACGTTATTTATATTTTACGATCTTTGCTTATGTTTTGTTCATGACAAACACAAAGTATATTCCTTAAGCAAATTATAAATACTAGTTAAAGTCTTTTTCAAAACACATCTTTCATTTAACATGATCACTAACATTATATTGCATATACATGTGTATTTCCTTAAATGGAAACTTTAATTTAAAAGTTACAAAGTGACATCATGGTATACATCACAAATACAATCTTGGTAAAGATTGTGTGGTATTTTGATTAGATACTCAAGTTATATAGTTGACATTGGAAGATATTGATTTGACAACACAAGGATATGGAAAGATTTGAGGAGATCTCATGTGCAACATTAGCTGTCAAATCCACGGATCCAAGTCTATACACAGACGGATCCCTTCTGAGGGATCCGCCGGATCCGTGGGTGGTCTACCAGGTTTGCCTATAAATAGCAGACTTGGCATTTGAACTAATCATCCACTTAGAAAATAAAAACACATACATTCACTTTAGTTACTAACCACAGTAGTTATATATATATCATTGATGTTTCTTTTGTAGCAAAGAAGATCAAGTTAACAAGCTTCAAACAAACAGACTGTTTGGAAGTTGTAGTATAGGTTCTGTGTAAACACTTTAAGTGTTTCTTATCATTTGTATCAGTTAGATCAGTGAGTGTGGTTAGTGCTTTAGTCCTCAAAGCACAAAGAGAGTAGGGAGTGGTTGTACCCTTGTAAAGAACTCGACATCTAGCTTAGTGTCGGTAAAGTAATTAGGCGACGTCAGGTTGGTTCTACCTTGTGAAAGAACCCGGTGTTTAGCTTAGTACCGGAAAAGGAAGTAAGCGACGTGTAAAGGTTTTCTCCACCTAGAAGGGAGTTTGTTTCTTAGTGAAAGATATCTCTCGAGTAAGTAACTCGAGGAAGTGGAGTAGGGCAAGGATAAGGATCTCTTGCAAGCCGAACCACTATAAACACTTGTGTTATGTGGTTTGATCTTTCATCTCTTTACCTTTAGTTTATATTGTGTGATAACTTAATTTGTGATTGTTTCCTTTGAACTAACAAATAACAAAACAAATTAAACTCGAGAAACGGTGAAAACTATTCAACCCCCCTTCTAGTTTTCCACAATGACAATTTAACTTTGGAAATGTAAACTATTTTAAAACGGATTGTTAATCCGTTCTCTATATCTTTGTGTTGTGATTATCGATTAGTAACACCCAAATATGTATGCTTCCGCAAATCTTGATTTTGGTGGTGTTACAGCATAGAAGGGCTATGATCAGAGATCAAATATGGAAGGAAGATAGCATGAGCTTGGGTGTAAGTGCCAATAAAATCTTCATTACTCATGACTCTATCAAGCTTCTTTAAGACACCTGCACTTGAACTTTTTGGAGATTTGGTCCAAGTAAAGTGAAATCCAGAGCTGCAAATGTCTTCAAGTTCATTTTTGTTGACACAATCCAATAAATCCTGCATATCTTTAGTAATAGCAGATCCACCCATAGAATGTTCCTAAGCTTGAAGAGTAACATTGAAATCTCTAAGTAGAACCCAAAGATTTCCATTAACAAATTGCTTCTAAGTATCAATTTCTTTCCAAAGGTCTGTTCTTTCTTTCCCATGGTTAGCTGCATACACAAAGCTACGAAAAAAATTTAGTTTTCTTATGGACTGTTTGGATAAGACAAAACTAACTTGCCAGGACATGTAAAGCACTTCCACATCCACCACATTGTTATTCCATCCTACAACAATTCTATATCCTTTCCTGCACTTATCCATATTAGAGCACCATCTCCAGCTTTTAAAGACTTTAGCATGAGTTTCTAGAACAACACATATACATAACTTATTATCCAAGATGAGTTTCTAGATTTCATCTTGTTTATCCTTTGTACCTATTCCTCTTATATTCCAAGCTGTTACTTTCATCTCCATGTTATTCATTATTAAACAATACTATATCCTCCACACACAAGATTATGTGTGCAAAAGAGTGCCCCCATCATCTCTATCCTCTAATTCATTCTCCACTATACAACTTCCATGCAATTCTTCAACAACATCTTCATTGGTGTCTACCTCTTCTTTATGCATCTGATTATTACCATACCTTCTGTCCCATTTATCTTTGAAATAAGTTGTCATCTCATCTGTCCATTTACTTTGTTCCATTGGAGTTGGTTGTAACTTGTTATTAACAAAGAATTCAACATCCTTCTTTTAATCATTACTCATTCTTTTGATCATTACTCATATTACCTTCATTCCCTTCTTCATCACATTCCTCTAAAATTGCATATCTGTTAACATTAGCTTGCTTTTTTTGAATGTTCTGATTCCCCTTTTTAGTAACTGGTGTATTGGTTTTCTCCTTGTTGCTTTGCTGTTGCACTTCTTCCTCATTCACTTTTTTGGGCATATACTCAAACTTCTTCTTCACCATATTGTTATTAGTAAACTGTCTCCTATTATTGTTTCCATAACCATTGTTAGGGCCTTGAGACTTGTTGTTCTTCTGGTTAACTGATTCATTTCTCATTTTCTGCTCATTCACCATCCAAATTCTCTCTTTGACCACTTCTTTAGGTGCTTGGCTTAGTATTTCCTCCTCTGCAGTCCTTGGCCTTCTTAGACACATCTTAGTACTGTGTCCAAACACTGCACAATGGGTACACACAGGTGGTTTCCAAGAGTATTCAATTTTTACTTTCTTGCTTCTCAGTATACTGCCATCATTTCCCCTGTATTGAACATCAATTCACTCCTTAAATGGTTTCTTAGCATCCACTTCTACCAATGTTCTAGCATAACCCAATCTGCCTCTCCCATACTGTCACATTTTTGAAGTCATATCATCCATGACTAAAGGCTTTCCTATGCAGCTAGCTAGCTTACTAATACCATCAATGTTCCAGGCTTCCAAAGGTATGTCAAACATTTTAATCCATAAGGGAATTGTTGCAAGTTCAGGTTTATCTAAACATAAATTTGGACTCCATTTTTGCACAATCAAAGGCCTACCACTAACCAACCAAGGGCTATTTTCAAGCACAAAGTTCATTCCTTCCCCATGTTTGAACTTGAAATAGTATACATCATTATCATTGCTGAAAATTTCCCCTAATCCATGTTTAACCCACATTCTCATTAGGTTACATTTAAGCTCATGGAAAGGCATTTTCATCCCAACAAACTGTCCACAAATTCTTAACTTCCATCTTTTGCTACCATTAGTTACCAAATTTTCATAAAAAATTACAAATTCAGCATCCTCAGTGATAACAGTAGGCACAAATTTTAAATCTCTGATTAGATCTACATTGTTTTAACTAGTAACTTTAGCATAAGAAGGTTTAACATGACTGTTTGTCTTATCCTTATTAGCATTCTCAGAACATGATGTAACAGTAACATGATGAACATTTAAAGCACTTACAGTTGGTGAATCCCCTCCATTCTTACCATCTGAATCAAGCTTATGCCCCTCATTTAGCTTCTCTTTATTCACATCCTTTGTATTAACACCCACCTTATCTATCCCATTTCCATTTCCATCACAGTCACCTTGATTATTATTAACCCTATTTTCTTCATTTACAGAACTGCTTCCATTAACACTTTCCTCCATACTAACTGTAATCTCATTCTTATCCCCTGTTTTCTCTAATCCCTCAAATTCAGCAATTTTATCCTTCACAACAGTTTCCTTATTCTGCATTAGGTCACAAATAGTGTCCTTATACCTATTTGGAACTCTTTTATCCCGTTTTGATGTTCTACCTTTAGATGACATGATTACATTCAATTAGGTTATGAAAAAGTATCACAGATGTACGGGCCTATCGATTACTTGTAAAATTTAAGAAAAAAATTGAATATGATTTTGGCGCCAAAAAACAGGATTTCGATTTCAATCAATCTACTGGCTAAAAATTGGGGAAAATGGTATCGATCGATGTAGAATTGAAAATTGAAACAGATTAACGGTTTAGAATTTTGAATTACGTTTAAAATGGAGTATTAATGGAGGTTTTCAAGGTTTTTTAATGGTGGAAAAAAGGAGGGGAAAGTTTGTTAGAGGAGAGAGAAGAGAGAGAAATTTCTAGCATGACTTATTCCTAAAGAATATTATAAAACCTAAACAGTTACATGTTAACGAATAGTATAATGCAGTGTTGAATGTATTTTCACTTTACGACTCACTAAGACATCAAAAAACAAATACAACGGCAAAAAAACCCGCCCCGGCCGCAACGCGCCGGGCCGGTGCCATCCTCATTATAATCAAACAACTAGAATTAGTTCTACTACACCGTTATCAAAGGGCTTGTGCCTCAATGATACCTCATGTTGTGTGAGACGCTCTCTAGCAAAATGATAGTTAGTTTAAGTTCTACTTAGGATATATGAGATTTATTTATGATATAAATATTGTGAAATGGTTAAATTTGCAGTTAAGGGGAAAAAATCCACTACACCATTTGTGACTCTGGAATAGTATAAGGGTTGTTTTTGAACTAAAGTTGATGGGCCTGCTGGTTGATTTTTTCATTCTTATTTGTTCAAAATAGGGAATGAGAAAATGAAAGACAAAGGGAATGCTAAGGAAAGGGAAAGGGTAAGGAAACTATTCCCCCTAATTTATTGGGTAATGGCTCATTACGCACTATTGGGTAATGGGTCATTGCATTAGAGCTAACAAAACACCATGTTTCATTTTCTTTCCCATTAATTAGGCCTTATACTCTTCAACCAAGCACTTAAGCTTGTGTGCTGGACTTTATGGGCTGACGGACTAAACCAGTTATGATAAAACACTTATAAACCTTAGATCAATTCGTTACTTTCAGAGTTTCAAGAAATTTTAACTAGAAATCTTTTCCCAACACATGTTTATAGATATGATATCAAGTTATCACACCACCAAAGGAAAGTTATATATTTTTTTTTTTTGCTATGATTGCTAACGCATTATTTCTCAAATAACACATTAATCTCTCTTCTTTAAAGATTATAATCTCTTCTAGTCAAACACTTGCACATCTTTATTGGTGTAAAAAGTTTACATGCATTTTAGAACGGCACAGACCTGTGTGGCTATGTACAATGTACCACCTATGCAACACTGTATTATAGACGTTTCTGATAAGATTTGAACCTTTCACCTAGGGAGTTGATTTGCACACTCTTTATCTTAATTGAGACACTCAACTTAACAAGCCGTCAGAGCACATTGTAAACATCGTACAACTATATAATGCATAGAGTAGAGTGTCCCAATAAAAAATCTGAGTGTGCAAATCAATCTCCTTTCACTTAAATCAAGGTATTTTAGTCATTTTAATTTGCTCAATATATTCAAACCAAAAATTTTCGATTGAGTACTTTCGACGTGTGGCAAAACTAAGCTTATTTTAAATGGAACATGTATCAAGAGAGCCGTCCAGTTATTAAACATGTTACTTTTAGACTATCAATTTATTTAAACTAACTTATGGACCACCCAAATATGTGTTTATTTTCGTTTATACCAATTTGGTTCAATTTTTTTGCCGTAAATTTGTACAATTTCAACAACAACAACAAAAAAAAAAAAAAAAAAAAAAAAAAAAAAAAAAGCAAAAAAAAAAAAAAAAAAAAACATTAACATATTAAAACAATAAAATTAAAAATCGAAACGTAAAACATTAGCTAAATTGTCATAAATCACTTTCAACTAAATAAAACTCATATTTTACTTTTTAATAGTTATTTGTGTTATTTTAATACGTTAATTTTAGCTTTATTTGTGTTGTTTAAAAGATTTTTGAGAAAAAATTATTTGAAATTGATATTAAGAAAACCAACACATAAATCTGTAGCCTAAAAGAAAAAATTATTTAATAGTTGGGTGGCTTCCGGATACATAATCACTAATAAAGAAAAAACATACTAAGATTTTATTTGAGGTTAAAACGAAATAGTATCTGTTTTATGTTAGCAAAATAAACCTCTTTATTTTATTTTTATTTTGAACATCAAATAAACTTATTTTTAATTGGAACTTTGGAAGAATATAAAGAACAAGGTACAAGATTTAATGCACAATGTTACAGGTGTAATTAAAAAAAAGAAAAAAAAAAGAGATACACACAAAATTAGGTAAAACTAAGCGGCGTTTACCTCCTCCCTTGACAAGCACAATTGTCGCCGGAAAATAAACCACCGACACAGCGCCGGCAACGGCAAGGTGGCTGTATGATTTGCATCGAGTTATTATTATATCTGATTCATATGATATGATATGATATGATATGGCCTTAATAATAATAAGGTATATATAATGATGTTTGTTTGTACTAGTTTATATAAATTGTTATGTAACATGTAAAATGTTGCTTGTTTCTTCATTCTTAAAAATTATAAGACCTATGAATCCAAAGGTTTAATACAGCTAATAAGAACAACATCTGAGAGAGCCAAACAGCTTCGGCTTATTAGAGCTGTTATGGACCAGCTTATTGACATAGGTTGTTTGGTGCAAAAGGTTAATAACCGGTAACTCGAACCGGCTGCCATTTCATAATGTTGGGGGGATACATGACTCACTCGGTGGTCCTGGTTATGGGGGTGCCAACCCCGGACCTTTTGCTTGTTAGGTACCCCACCCGTTACCGACTAAGCTACACGCCGTTGGCCTATCTTCACCATTTTTAAGCTAATAACATGTTTATGTAAGTATGCATATGCTTTCACAAACAACCGTAAGAAAGACGCATGAAAGGCTCCGCTTTTTACCTTATAAACAAGAAAATTACAGTAGTGATTACATTGCAATTATAGACTCTTTTACGTTGTAATAACAATGGTAAAGGTTTAGATAACAGACTCACTTTTCGGACTAAACTAAACAATCCCTAATACGGTTCTGAGTTCTACTTTAGATAGTACGTTTACTACACTACTGACTATTCAGGGTTCATGTACCTGAAAACAGTAGTGATAATCACTCCATCAACAAGTGGTTTGGTTATTATTCTTTTTCAGTATCTCAACATATTCATCGTACAACCTCATGTAGATGGGCATGATATAGAGTTGATATGTTAATTCTATGCAGGTTGTTAGCTGTTGCCAATGCTAGAAGGGCAGCACGTTCCTTTATTCCAAGCCGTAAGAGCTGTATGTCCGAAATAAATAATCATGGAACCCAATTCGCAGTTGGTTTTCACAACTCCAGTTATAGACTATATTCACAATTTAAGGTTTGTAACAGAAGCCTCACTTGTTCTGCATTATATCAAGCAAAAAGGAGCTCATGGAAGTCTGTACATTTTAGAAGATTATATTTCGTATCAGCAAGTAGTAAAGTATCACGTCATGCTCAAATTGCGTGGAGACGGGTTTTCCAAATTTGTGCCTATAATCTGCGACCCCAACCAATGAATAGGATTGCTTGCGCTGTGAGCTTCGCTTTGAGTAGATCCCAGTTGATCGCTCCAGGTATATTAGCTTTTCTACTTGGTGAGCTGGCATGGACCCAAAGATCATGGGCTGAGGCTGAAGGATTTTCCTATAAGAACGATCTTTACACACATGCACAAGATGGGCATGTTTACTTGACTTTGCTTTTGTTCTCCCTTGTAGAATTAGTAGTATTGTGTCTTAGAGCAGTATATTTAGCATTTCTTTTTACACCTTGCATAGCTATGGCTCCTTTCGCTGATTCTTTTGGCATTGAGTTTCGTAAGACTTGGCTACAATGTGTTCATTACACCTTAGAAAAGGCCGGACCAGCGTTTATTAAGTGGGGTCAGTGGGCAGCTTCAAGACCAGATCTTTTTCCAAAGGATCTTTGCACAGTGCTCGCAGAACTTCAAACCAAAGCACCGGCACATAGTTATGCATACACAAAGAAGACTATCGAAAAAGCATTTTGCCGTCGTTTGACTGAAATATTTGAAAATTTTGAGGAGGAACCTGTAGCATCAGGAAGTATAGCTCAAGTTCATCGAGCAACTTTAAAGTATCGCCATCCTGGTCAACGCATTAAGCCTATTCTGGTTGCTGTAAAGGTTAGACATCCAGGAGTTAGCGAAGCAATCAGAAGGGATTTTATATTGTTAAATTTAATCGCTAAAGTGTCTTCATATATTCCTACTTTAAAATGGCTGAGACTGGATGAAAGCATTCAACAGTTTGCTGTCTTCATGATGTCTCAAGTCGATCTTGCCAGGGAGGCAGCTCATTTGAGTCGTTTTATTTATAATTTTAGAAGATGGAAGGATGTGTCATTCCCCAGGCCTCTATATCCGCTAGTGCATCCTGCTGTTTTAGTGGAAACTTTTGAGCATGGAGAAAATATTTTGCACTATGTGGATGATCTAGAAGGTCATGTAGGCATCAAATCTGGCCTTGCTCACATCGGGATTCATGCACTTCTAAAGATGCTTTTGGTATGTATTTATATATCGGTGCTCTATTATTCTACTTACTTTCATATGTAGGAATTAAGGAACCCAAACTTTCATAGATATTTCTTTGTCCAGAAACTAGACACAAGTTTGAGGTAGCATAAGCATGTTAATGAGATCTAATGATCCATAGCCTTTCCATTGAACAAATTTGTTTTTTTTAAGTAAATGCAATTCCTGGATCATACACTAAACCACATGCACGTGCATAGCCAGTGGTCCTTTTTTATGTATATTGCCAAACCGCTACTAAACTTGTTACAATCCTTCATTGCCAGGTTGACAATTTTATTCATGCAGACATGCATCCAGGAAATATTCTCGTAAGGATGACTCAGGGCACTGCTGCGGATACGGTGCTGTTTAAATCTAAGCCTCATGTAGTTTTCCTTGATGTGGGCATGACTGCTGAACTTGGCAAGAAGGATAGAGTTAATCTGATCGAGTTCTTTAAGGCTGTTGCTCTTCAAGACGGGCGTGCTGCTGCCGAGCACACCCTCAAGTTCTCAAAACATCAAAGCTGCCCAAACCCATTGGCTTTCATTAAGGTGATACTATTTTGTATGTATTTCGTTTCTCTTAAGTTTCACTCACATTTTTGTGCTTCCAACACAAGATTTTGGACAAGTAAAAACCCAATTCCTTACCATAACTATACGTGGCAATTTCGAACCATTTGGTCGATTTAGATTGTGTTATTTTTTTAATTATTATCTCAAATGGGTCAAGAGTCTCCGGTGTTCTTATAAGAAACTATGGTGTGACAGGACGTCGAGAAATCATTTATATCATGGAGTTCTACGGAAGGTGACTCCATGAGTCCTGCAGAATGCATGCAACAATTGCTTGAGCAAGTTAGGCGTCATAAAGTTAACGTCGATGGCAACGTATGCACTGTAATAGTAACCACATTGGTTTTGGAGGTAATGCCTTGCATCTTTAAGCATTAGTTTTTTCTTGTTCGTTAATTCAGTGAAACTATAAGAGAAGAAAATGCTCTTACGTTACTTTTTTCAGCTTAATTTCGTCAATTGTTACCAACTTTCTGTGCATTATCCAAGATAACACTGAAAATATATGCTGAATAATGGAGTAAAATAAAATTCAAAATCAACTTACTGATCATTCTACCAGATTACACAATCTTAGGGGTAATTTTCATGTACTTCAAATAATCAGAA
>CP139509.1:42551074-42562905 GCA_021014915.2 Artemisia tridentata subsp. tridentata | reverse complement strand
CATGGAAAGGCATTTTCATCCCAACAAACTGTCCACAAATTCTTAACTTCCATCTTTTGCTACCAGTAGTTACCAAATTTTCATCAAAAATTACAAAATTCATACCCATCCTCAGTGATAATAGTATGCACAAATTTTAAATCTCTGATTAGATCTACATTGTTTTGACTAGTAACTTTAGCATAAGAAGGTTTAACATGACTGTTTGTCTTATCCTTATTAGCATTCTCAGAACATGATGTAACAGTAACAGGATCAACATTTAAAGCACTTACAGTTGGTGAATCCCCTCCATTCTTACCATCTGAATCAAGCTTATGCCCCTCATTTACCTTCTCTTTATTCACATCCTTTGTATTAACACCCACCTTATCTATCCCATTTCCATTTCCATCACAGTCACCTTGATTATTATTAACCCTATTTTCTTCATTTACAGAACTGCTTCCATTAACACTTTCCTCCATACTAACTGTAATCTCATTCTTATCCCCTGTTTTCTCTAATCCCTCAAATTCAGCAATTTTATCCTTCACAACAGTTTCCTTATTCTGCATTAGGTCACAAATAGTGTCCTTATACCTATTTGGAACTCTTTTATCCCGTTTTGATGTTCTACCTTTAGATGACATGATTACATTCAATTAGGTCATGAAAAAGTATCACAGATGTACGGCCTATCGATTACTTGTAAAATTTAAGAAAAAAATTGAATATGATTTTGGCGCCAAAAAACAGGATTTCAATTTCAATCAATCTACTGGCTAAAAATTGGGGAAAATGGTATCGATCGATGTAGAATTGAAAATTGAAACAGATTAACGGTTTAGAATTTTGAATTACATTTAAAATGGAGTATTAATGGAGGTTTTCAAGGTTTTTTAATGGTGGAAAAAAGGAGGGAAAAGTTTGTTAGAGCAGAGAGAAAAGAGAGAATTTTCTAACATGACTTATTCCTAAAGAATATTATAAAACCTAAACACTTACATGTTAACGAATAGTATAATGCAATGTCGAATGAATTTTTACTTTACGACTCACTAAGACATCCAAAAACAAATACAACGGCAAAAAAACCCGCCCCGGCCACAACGCGTCGGGTCGGCGCCATCCTCATTATAATCAAACAACTAGAATTAGTTCTACTGCACCGTTATCAAAGGGCTTGTGCCTCAATGATACCTCATGTTGTGTGAGACGCTCTCTAGCAAAATGATTGTTAGTTTAAGTTCTACTTAGGACATATGAGATATATTTGTGATATAAATATTGTGAGATAGTTAAATTTGCCGTTAAATGGAAAAAAAATCCACTACACCATTTGTGACTCACTGACTTGATTGGAATAGTATATGGGCTGTTTTTGAACTAAAGCTGATGGGCCTGCTGGTTGATTTTTTCATTCTTATTTGTTCAAAATAGGGAATGGGAAAATGAAAGTGAAAGGGAATGCGAAGGAAAAGGAAATAGTAAGGAAACTATTCCCCTAATTTATTGGGTAATAGCTTATTACCAACTATTGGGTAATGGGTCATTTCATTAGAGCTAACCAAACACTATGTTTCATTTTCTTTCTCATTGATTAGGCTTTATACCCCTCAACCAAGCACCCCTAAGCTTGTGTCCAGGACTTTATGGGCTGACGGACTAAACCGGTTATGATAAAACACTTATAAACCTTAGATCAATTCGTTACTTTGAGAGTTTCAATAAATTTTAACTAGAAATCTTTTCCAACACATGTTTATAGATATGATATCAAGTTATCACACCACCAAAGGAAAGTTATATTTTTTTTTTTGCTATGATTGCTAACGCATTATTTCTCAAATAACACATTAATCTCTCTTCTTTAAAGATTACAATCTCTTCTAGTCAAACACTTGCACATCTTTATTTGTGTAAAAAGTTTACATGCATTTTAGAACGGCACAGACCTGTGTGGCTATGTACAATGTACCACCTATGCAACACCTTATTATAATGTTTCATAAGATTTGATCCTTTCACTTAGGGAGGTGATTTGCACACTCTTTATCTTAATTGGGACACTCAACTTAACAAGCCGTCAGAGCACACTATAAACATCGTTCAACTATATAATGCATAGAGTAGAGTGTCCAAATAAAAAACCTGAGTGTGCAAATCAATCTCCTTTCACTTAAATCAAGGCAATTTAGCCATTTTAATTTGCTCAATATATTCAAACCAAAAAATTTCGATTGAGTACTTTCGACGTGTGGCAAAACTAAGCTTATTTTAAATGGAATATGTATCTAGAGGCCGTCCAGTTATTAAACATGTTACTTTTAGACCACCAATTTATTTAAACTAACTTATTGACCACCCAAATATGTGTTTATTTTCGTTTATACCAATTTGATTCAATTTTTTTACCGTAAATTTGTACAATTTCAAAAAAAAAAAAAAAAAAAAAAAAAAAAAAAAAAAAAAAAAAAAAAAAAAGTTAACTAACATTGACATATCAAAACAATAAAATTAAAAATTGAAACGTAAAACATTAGTTAAATTGTCATAAATCACTTTCAACAAAATAAATTTGTATTTAAACAATGAATAAAACTCATATTTTACTTTTTAATAGTTATTCGTGTTATTTTAATACGTTAATTTTAGCTTTATTTGTGTTGTTTAAAAGATTTTTGAGAAAAAATTATTTGAAATTGATATTAAGAAAACCAACACATAAATCTGTAGCCTAAAAGAAAAAATTATTTAATAGTTTGGTGGCTGCATAATCACTAAACGAAATAGTATCTGTTTGATGTTAGCAAAATAAACCTCTTTATTTTATTTTATGAGTTTTTCTAACCGCACCAAAAATATACTCTCAAAAGAACATAGGGACCCATATAAAAGTACACTTCTCTGTACTTTTATGTGGATCCTTGTGTACTTTTTCGTGACCCTTGTGTATTCTTGGTGTGCTTAACTTGTGACACAAGTTAATAAAACCATTATTTTATTTTTATTTTGAACATCAAATAAACTTATTTTTAATTGGAACTTTGGAAGAAGAATATAAAGAACAAGGTACAAGATTTAATGCACAATGTTTCAGGTGTAATTAAAAAAAAAATAATAATAAATAAAAAGAGATTCACACAAAATTAGGTAAAACTAAGCGGCGTTTACCTCCCTTGACAAGCACAATTGTCGCCGGAAAATAAACCGCCGGCAATGCCAGGTGGCTGTATGATTTGCAAATTTGCATCGAGTTATTATTATATCTGATTCATATGATATGATATGATATGGCCTTAATATTAATAAGGTATATATATATATATTCGTTATCAACTCAAAGTATAATGATCTTTGTTTTTACTAGTTTATATAAATTGTTGCTTGTTTCTTCATTCTTAAAAATTGAGGTCTCAAATTATAAGACCTATGAAACCAAAGGTTTAATACAGCTAATAAGAACAACATCTGAGAGAGCCAAACTGCTTCGGCTTATTAGAGCTGTTATGGACCAGCTTATTGACATAGGCTGGTCAACCAATCTAGACACTATCTTCAGCGTTGTTAGGTGCAAAAGGTTAATAACCGGTAACTCGATTACTGGAACCGGCTGCCATTTCATAATGTTGGGGGGTGGTCCTGGTTATGGGGGTGCCAACCCCGGACCTTTTGCTTGTTAGGTGCCCCACCCGTTACCAACTAAGCTACACGCCATTGGCCTATCTTCACCATTTTGTAAGCTAATAACATGTTTATGTAAGTATGCATATGCTTTCACAAACAACCGTAAGAAAGACGCTTATACACAAGAAAATTACAGTAGTGATCACATTGCAATTATAGACTCTTTTACGTTGTAATAACAATGGTAAAGGTTTAGATAACAGACTCACTTTTCGGACTAAACTAAATAATCCCTAATACAATTCTGAGTTCTACTTTAGATAGTACGTTTACTACACTACTGACTATTGAGGGTTCATGTACCTGAAAACAGTAGTGATAATCACTCCATCAACAAGTGGTTTGGTTATTATTCTTTTTCAGTATCTCAACATATTGATCATACAACCTCATGTAGATGGGCATGATATAGAGTTGATATGTTAATTCTATGCAGGTTGTTAGCTGTTGCCAATGCTAGAAGGGCAGCACGTTCCTTTATTCCAAGCCGTAAGAGCTGTATATCCGAAATAAATAATCATGGAACCCAATTCGCAGTTGGTTTTCACAACTCCAGTTATAGACTATATTCACAATTTAAGGTTTGTAACAGAAGCCTCACTTGTTCTGCATTATATCAAGCAAAAAGGAGCTTATGGAAGTCTGTACATTTTAGAAGATTATATTTCGTATCAGCAAGTAGTAAAGTATCACGTCATGCTCAAATTGCGTGGAGACGGGCTTTCCAAATTTGTGCCTATAATCTGCGACCCCAACCAATGAATAGGATTGCTTGCGCTGTGAGCTTCGCTTTGAGTAGATCCCAGTTGATCGCTCCAGGTATATTAGCTTTTCTACTAGGTGAGCTGGCATGGACCCAAAGATCATGGGCTGAGGCTGAAGGATTTTCCTATAAGAACGATCTTTACACACATGCACAAGATGGGCATGTTTACTTGACTTTGTTTTTGTTCTCCCTTGTAGAATTAGTAGTATTGTGTCTTAGAGCAGTATATTTAGCATTTCTTTTTACACCTTGCATAGCTATGGCTCCTTTCGCTGATTCTTTTGGCATTGAGTTTCGTAAGACTTGGCTACAATGTGTTCATTACACCTTAGAAAAGGCCGGACCAGCGTTTATTAAGTGGGGTCAGTGGGCAGCTTCAAGACCAGATCTTTTTCCAAAGGATCTTTGCGCAGTGCTCGCAGAACTTCAAACCAAAGCACCGGCACATAGTTATGCATACACAAAGAAGACTATTGAAAAAGCATTTTGCCGTCGTTTGACTGAAATATTTGAAAATTTTGAGGAGGAACCTGTAGCATCAGGAAGTATAGCTCAAGTTCATCGAGCAACTTTAAAGTATCGCCATCCTGGTCAACGCATTAAGCCTATTCTGGTTGCTGTAAAGGTTAGACATCCAGGAGTTAGCGAAGCAATCAGAAGGGATTTTATATTGTTAAATTTAATCGCTAAAGTGTCTTCATATATTCCTACTTTAAAATGGCTGAGACTGGATGAAAGCATTCAACAGTTTGCTGTCTTCATGATGTCTCAAGTTGATCTTGCCAGGGAGGCAGCTCATTTGAGTCGTTTTATTTATAATTTTAGAAGATGGAAGGATGTGTCATTCCCCAGGCCTCTATATCCGCTAGTGCATCCTGCTGTTTTAGTGGAAACTTTTGAGCATGGAGAAAATATTTTGCACTATGTGGATGATCTAGAAGGTCATGTAGGCATCAAATCTGGCCTTGCTCACATCGGGACTCATGCACTTCTAAAGATGCTTTTGGTATGTATTTATATATCGGTGCTCTATTATTCTACTTACTTTCATATGTAGGAATTAAGGAACCCAAACTTTCATAGATATTTCTTTGTCCGGAAACTAGACACAAGTTTGAGGTAGCATAAGCATGTTAATGAGATCTAATGATCCATAGCCTTTCCATTGAACAAATTTGTTTTTTTTAAGTAAACGCAATTCCTGGATCATACACTAAACCACATGCACGTGCATAGCCAGTGGTCCTTTTTTATGTATATTGCCAAACTGCTACTAAACTTGTTACAATCCTTCATTGCCAGGTTGACAATTTTATTCATGCAGACATGCATCCAGGAAATATTCTCGTAAGGATGACTCAGGGCACTGCTGCGGATACGGTGCTGTTTAAATCTAAGCCTCATGTAGTTTTCCTTGATGTGGGCATGACTGCTGAACTTGGCAAGAAGGATAGAGTTAATCTGATCGAGTTCTTTAAGGCTGTTGCTCTTCAAGACGGGCGTGCTGCTGCCGAGCACACCCTCAAGTTCTCAAAACATCAAAGCTGCCCAAACCCATTGGCTTTCATTAAGGTGATACTATTTTGTATGTATTTCGTTTCTCTTAAGTTTCACTCACATTTTTGTGCTTCCAACACAAGATTTTGGACAAGTAAAAACCCAATTCCTTACCATAACTATACGTGGCAATTTCGAACCATTTGGTCGATTTAGATTGTGTTATTTTTTTAATTATTATCTCAAATGGGTCAAGAGTCTCCGGTGTTCTTTAAGAAACTATGGTGTGACAGGACGTCGAGAAATCATTTATATCATGGAGTTCTACGGAAGGTGACTCCATGAGTCCTGCAGAATGCATGCAACAATTGCTTGAGCAAGTTAGGCGTCATAAAGTTAACGTCGATGGCAATGTATGCACTGTAATAGTAACCACATTGGTTTTGGAGGTAATGCCTTGCATCTTTAAGCATTAGTTTTTTCTTGTTCGTTAATTCAATGAAACTATAAGAGAAGAAAGTGCTCTTAAGTTACTTTTTTCAGCTTAATTTCGTCAATTGTTACCAACTTTCTGTGCATTATCCAAGATAACACCTTAATTTCGTGAAAATATATGCTGAATAATTGAGTAAAATAAAATTCAAAATCAACTTACTGATCATTCTACCAGATTACACAATCTTAGGGGTAATTTTCATGTACTTCAAATAATCAGAATTATTCAAATGGTTAAACAACCGATCATCACAAGTTCAAACAACCGAAACACATCCAAACACTATCTCCTGCACCCCATTATGTTACAGTTCATTTACGTTTCACATTTTGGTGCAGAGTTGGCAGCGGAAGCTGGACCCGGAATATGATGTGATGCATACATTGCAAAATCTTTTATTTAAAAATGATTTGGTGGAGGATCTCGTTTATACAATTGAAGGAGTCATGGCTCCGTGACAAAGGTGCCATCCTTTCATCCCCCCATAATTTGTGTCATTTTCTTATTTATTGTACTTTACAATGTACCCTTCAGAAATAATAACATAATCAAAATCAAAGACTGAACGAAGTCACCCTATTGTATTGTAACAAAATAAGCATATACACTCACCCTTGAGACCTTTATGGTCGATTTTGTACTTATTTGTTTATAAACACTTTTTGTACACTGTATAATGTATTTTTTCCGTCTAATTTGACGAATGTATGATATTGATATCTGTCTAATGTGCTATAGTAATAAACAGAAATGAGCGTGAGGGGTGTTTGGATCAAGGGTTTGGGAAGGAAAGAATAACAACAAATATGATATAAGATGTTTGGATTAGTAATTGATTTTCGCTATCGTTCCGTTATGTTATTAAAACCCATATTTGATTGTAATGAATGAATACTTGTTTGTAGGGGTGAGCATCGGGCCGGAACCGACCCGTCCCGACCCGAAACCGAATAGTCCCGAAACCGATAACCTCTAAAACCCAGCCCGACTCCCGACCCGAATAGTCCTGAAATCACCTCGGTTTTGTTGGTTTGTTGTGGGGAGCATCGGTTTCTTTGTATTTTCTCGGTCGGGCTTGAGCAAAACCGACTCCCGACCCGACCCGAGTCCCGAAAAGCTGGAAACCTCAGCCCGAATCCCGACCCGAGTTGAGTTCGGTTTGTGTCGGTCGGGGTTGGTTTGTGTCGGTCGTCGGTCGGTTTTGCTCACCCCTACTTGTTTGAGTAAGTTATGCAAGATATAGAAATAAAGAGACTTACAGGTTTGAAGTAGATAGAAAGTTTATCAGAAAAGAAGCAAAAACATAATTGAGTACAGTGTTGACGAAACTCCATGCTTTGAGGCGATTCATCAACGCTGCACTCAATGACGTTTTAAGTTCTCTGAAAGTCTTGATTCGATTATTGGGTCATTGTTAGCTCATCGGATGATGTTTATTTATAGAAGTTTCAGGATACATGAAGTAATTGAGCCATGTGGTACTCATCATGCATTGTACTTCATGCCTACCTCCAACAACTTGGGTGACATTTGTACTCCCAAATCTTGTACTTCTTGTACTGTTTTTGCTCATGGTTTGTACTACATAGGAATTTAAGATTCTTGGTTTTCTGTTAAATTGATACTTTAATTGTTGACCAGTTCAATAGTAGTTTTGAAGGATATTTTACTTTTTCATTATCAAATTCATATGTAATAAAAAGTAAAATTGCCAAGATAACATAATATATTATTGAAGCTTATACGAGGATTTCATTGGTCAGCGTTTGGAATACGAGTGTTGTTGGACACTACTAACCATGAATGTTCCTCTCTTGATACTAGTTCAATGGTAGGGGACATGAAGCATAATGTAGTGGTCTAAGGTCAATCCTTGTCCCATGTTAAGAACGTGGTGTTACACAATTTACCTCACACATGTTGAGTTTTACCTCTCACATGTTGATCGTATGATTGATTGGTTTTTCTACTATTAACCATCAATTTAGTCTGAGTTTTGTACTAAAACATATTAGTAAACCTGTCTTGATTATCTTTTATTAGGAACATCTGAAATAATTTTGCATAACAAGTAAGAAAATTATACAAATGTTTGGAGCATATCATCATATAAATGCCATAGTGGATTACAAAAATACTATTATTGGTGGCCAACTGACAAATTTATAAACTTGTTGGATACACGAAATAATACGTTTTAAGTTGTGTGTACATATTTTGTTTCTGGAATAAACGAAAGAACGAGTATTCTAAGACCACCATGGAGCATCACCAGTTCTGAAATCTGTCTCGGTCCATGGTACAAACACAACTTTCCCATCATCAAGACTAACATCCGCATGAGCCAATGCCAATGACTGTCGAGAATTCAAAATAATTATTGCATCAGTACATCTACTCTGCATAAAAAAGGTATGTAATTTAAGGAAGGGTTATCGAGTCTTACCAGAGGAGCAGGACCCCTAACAACTTTTCCTTGGTTGTTGTATTGCGAACCATGGCATGGGCACATGAACTTGTTCTCAGCTTTGTTCCATGGGACGACACACCCCAAATGTGTGCACACGGCATTGATTCCGTATGTTGCTAGGGTTTTGTCATTCTCGACCACTAGGTATGTGGGGTCTCCCTACAAATTTCCATCATCAAAATAACATTACAGTCAATGAAAGTCTAAAACCATTAATTGGTTATTTGGCAACATAATTAAGTCGTGAGCCCATCTACTAGATGTAGATCAAAGTACCTTTAGACCTTGAGTAAGGGTTCGGTCACCAGGTCCATGGGTCTTTATCCATTCGGCTGCAATAATATCGTTACCAAGCGCATCCTTAGCGGGAGTACCACCACCACCGCCTCCTGAACTGTTTTACGCAAATACATAACAAAAGATCAGTATAAAAGCAGGTGTCACATTATTTACTTTGCATGTATTTTTAAATTAAGGAAGAAAAGTGAATCTAGAATATTATTTGTGCAATTCTGCATCATATTTGTGATGTATAAGCCAAAATCAGCGACAATAATAACTTTTGCGTTGGAGCTAAAACAAACATAACGACGCCAATTAACATGTAATCAAAATTTTGCAATCAACAACTCCCTTCATAATTATTCAATACTTTTTATTTTCATCCTCAAATTATCGGATAAGCAAACCGAGAGACCCTCAAAACTGTATCAAAACGCTGTAAATGGATGATAAAACAATACTATAAACTTAGGGAAAGAGAACAAACCCTGGTGGAACTAGGAAATAAGTGTAGGGATACAACATGCCGGCAGTTGGAAGACCGATAGCACCTAAAAGCAACAGGTTCATGGTCTTCCTCTTCTCCATATCGGGTACATTATCAGCTGGAATACTTGCAGCCTGACATGTCACCTTCATTCCTCTTTCTCTTCCCACCATTTGGCTCTTTGCGGCTGATTTCGCCATTAGCCCTTGAGCCGGCAAGAAAGGTCCATTGTTACCCGAACGTAACTGTCCAAATTCAGTCACAAATATATTAGGAAAAAGTCTCTTAAGATGAATAAAAATATCGTCAGTTATAGAGATTACAAGAATATAATTATCATGCAAGTAACTAATATTAGTCACCTCTTAATTATGTATGTTGGGCATCACATTAGTAAGAGGGTGTTGAAGATTGCTTATTTAAGGGCTTATCTGGTTTACTTTTAAAGCACATAAGCAGTATTGAGTATTTGGGTAGGACTACTAAACTGCTTATTTTGGGATAGATAAACACTTAAAGTAATAAGGCAATCTAAAACTGCTTATTTAACCTGCTTTTTGAGAAAGGCATAAACCATTTCTTGAAAACACGATAAGCAAATTTCATCCAAACACAAGTTAAAAGGGCTTGTCAGCTTTTATCATAACGCATACAACTCCAAACACAACTCCAAACACCTCTTAATGATATATTCACAAATTTGTCCATTTTATATACATTATCACTAGGTAAACATCTTTGGGGTAACCTAAACAGGAAAAACCTCATCCGTTTACCCGTTTACTAAGCATGGAACTATAAACTACTCAAATGGGTTCATAGCTAACATTAGTTATATAAGTGAAGTATGCTAGAAATGATATACTATAGTGTTACATGCACTAAAGTTACTAAAAATAACTTGTTCAACTATATAAACATATCAAAAAAGAGATGAAAGTACCTGAGAAGAAGTAGCAGGAGAGAGAGTAAAGGCAGCCATTGAAAGATTTTGAAAGGTGAAGTAGTAATGTTGAAGATGAAATATGTAAAATGATTGGTTTTGGATAAACAAATGGTGGATGGAGGACAAGTAACGTTACACAGCCACATATTTGAGATATCATCCCACCACACTTTCTTTTTTTCATTTTTCTTAGATTTTATGGTTAATATCCAACAATCATACATACGTGGACACATATTGTTTGGAGAAAATATGTATAGACAAATGTAAAATTACATAATTACACTTTCAAAATAAATAAGTTTGGACTTAATTCTCTAAATTTATTTTATGAGAGTTTTTTGTTTTTCATTTCTTAAAAGCTTTCTAATACATATGCTTTGACAATTTGGAATCAAAATCTATACTGTATTAATAAGTATAGCTATAATAACATTATGTACAACACTTTAAGGCACTTTTCGTTGACAAGTTTTAAAAAAATTAATTAAAAAAATACAATATAATTTAACAGAAGAAAAAATAACGTATATAGCGTATTAACTTTTCATGTCTTCTAATAAATGTTATTTTAAAACACTCCTAAAATGAAAAATACATGTCATTATACATATTGTACAAAATAATAAAACACACAAAGCTTCATACAATTTATATGCAAACAAGTTGATGATACATATAGTTTTAAAAACTGGACCAGACCAATGGGTTCAACATAGAGTTTAACCGGGAACCGGAGTCGACACGGGTTCGGCTAGCCAATAAAAGTCGTCCGAAAATGAACATGAGAGGACCGTCAAAACCGGTAAAAACGGGTGAACCGAGCCAAAACCAAAACCAAAACAAATACTAACAAAGATCGGGGAAGATAAAACATTTATTTAACATCGGGAAGAGTTGAAATAAAAAGAAAAATATTGGTGAGAAGGATACAAAGGAATTCTTTTTTTTTTAAGTTCTCGAAAAATTTCACAACATCAGGTATGTTGGTGTATAAAAAATTAAAAAGGTTATGAATGAAGTTTTTCTAATTTTGAGTTTTTATACGTTTTTTTAATGCAAAAAAAACGAAATTTTGATGTACAAAAAAAATTTGATGCACAAAATTTTCTAACTTGTTATATTTTGATGCACAATATTATTTTGATGCAAAAAGTCAAAAGGAGTTAGATACAAAAACGAACTTTTGATGCACATTTTTTTTCATAATATTTTTCC